>NEEE01001088.1:15137-28527 GCA_002278615.1 Pogonus chalceus
CATTGAAAAGTGTTGATTTGCGTTACCTTAGCAACATCCGAAATTTCTATTTTCCGCATTGTAACCAGAAAGTCTCACGGGAACTTTCGCAAAAAGGACTCCTATTTCTAAGGTATCTATTAAAAAACTGTATTTATAATAAAAAAGTACAGTTTTTCAAACTTTACTTTTCCTAATAATAATTATAAACAGTGGTAAATTATTGAATGAAATTTAATTTTTAAGTATAAATTTAGTGCATTTCATTAACACAGTTGGCAACACATTCTGTCTGATTTAACAACAGTAGCCTATAAAACGTCAAACATAACCATTAAAAATAATATAAATAATTAAATATTAGTTTTAAACTTTTCGTACAAAAAATATTGTTCATACCTATTTCTTGCGTGAATCTTAATAATACTACTAGTTGCTTAGAGGTCATTCAAACCAATTTTAGTATTTCATGCTTTTATTGAAATCTCTAACACTGTTGTATATTTGAATCGATTGCATATCAGTAAATAAATTATTTGTATAAAACTATATTTGGTATTCGTATTTAAATAATATTATCCAAGTTTAGCTAATTTAATTTTAAGTATTTTCTAAGTTTTCAAATAATGTCTAGAAAGCTAACAAAGTTATGTCAAGTTGTTACAATGAGACTAGTTTGTAAATTTATTTACATCTATTTAAACATTTTAACATAGTGTTCAACTGAAGTTCATCCTTCATTTTAAGTTAAAACTTTACGAAACTCTTAAGTTAATTTTAAATTCTTTAAATATATTTCAACAGTATAAGAATAAAAGTTTTTTAAATAGTTATATAAATAATTAGCACAGTAAAGAAAAATTAGTAACGACACTCTTTTTTCTATTGTTGTTAAAATTTCGTTTCAATAACCTTCGGTAGCTAGTTGCTTGTGTAGTACTAAGATAAATTCAATAAAATATCTATAATAATAATAATTAAAAGTCATTTTTTATCTTGGTTATACATTGAAGTGAAATTGTAGGCGGAGTTTCAAACATTTGTGTTCTAACCAAACAAATTAAACATTTACTATGCTGTGATTGCATTATATTGTAATTAGCTTACATTCCCTTAATTTTAATTATTATGTCTACAATAGAATACATACAAAATAATAGGAAAAGAAATGAGGTATGGTGTAATGAAAATTTGGCAAAATATTTAAATCGTTAATTTGAGAGTACCTAATTTTTAAGGAAGAACAAAAAACTATTTTCTGGGAAATTTTAGTTTAAAAATAATGAATAATTAATAAAAACTAATAGTTTTTGTGTCTTTGAAAGGGATCCAATTAAAAAAAATTAATTTTTTAATTTATAGTAGTCAAAATAGTTATTTCTGTATTAAGAGCGCAAAGTGGGGTATTGTCAATTGAGAGATTGTTGCCGCGCGACTTAAGAGCGCGGCATTCTCTCGAAATCGACAATGTCCCACTATGCGCTCTTAATACACAAATAACTATTGCGATCATTTGCGCTCATTTAGAATATTTTTAGAGTTTTATTTAAGTAAAATGAGTACTTATACCGAGACAAATAATCTTCCAGAGATAGAATAGATTGCAAACGAAGCAGTTAATATTCTTTTAGCAATGAATTCAAAAGATATATACGAAAAATTTTATAATTTATTTCATGAATGATTACATTGTATATTTGTAATTGTTACTTAGATCAAAATAAGTATTAAATCATTTATTAAAAACTGTAGAAAAATAGTTTTTTTACAGTCGCCTCAATGAGTTATCCACTATAACAAAAAATAGCAGGAAATTTTGTAAGGTTATGTAATGTACCGAGAAAAAAGAGCGCAAAATACCTACTTTGTATAGCGACTGTAGAAAATAGTTATTTGTGTATTAAGAGCCCAAAGTGAGACATTGTCGATTGAGAGATTGTTGCCGCGCGACTTAGGAGCTCGGCATTTTCTCGAAATCGACAGTGTCCATTTGCGCTCGAAATACACACAAGATTTTTTCTACAGTCGCCACAAACTTTAAGAGATATTTGAAATTTGTTTTTGGTGTTACTGTGATGTCACACTATTGCTATCTTTGCACACTATAGAGTGTGGTGCGGAGTGAGATAGGAATATTAGTTTCGCCGTGACATTATATTGATATTATATATCAATTGTAGTTAAACTGAACACAATTGATTTTTTAATATTTTTTTTTTTTATAAATTAAACGAACTTTATTTTAAAATAATAAAAAAAATCATTTGTCGTTATTTTCTATTCTTACTGAGCTATTCAATCTAATCTAAGTATTTTTAATTTCGTTTTTGTAAACGAATGCCCTATTTTATTTCTATACTCCTTAGCAGGGCATATTTTGTTTGGTTATGTAATATACTAACAGAGCAATTATATGTCAGATTGACTTGTGAAGGTAATAAATGTGTAGGTAACGACAGTGGTATTAATTTTTGACTACACATTTCCATTAAGATTGTAAACAAGTAACATTTTATAAAAATTTGGACAGCGACCCTTTTTTTGACTTTGTCGCTCTAGACGGGCAAAGTACCATTTTGCGCACATAAAAGAGTGCGCAAAACGCCTACTTTTTATAGCGACTGTAGAAAAAAGTAATTTATAGTTGTATGACTTATCGGGTTTCTGAAACAAATGAATAAAAAATAATTAAATAATGATCTACAAAACATATATTGGAGCTACAAAACATGAAAATGATTGACAATAATAATTTATTTTCAAATTTAAGTGAGTCAAATGACAGTCAACAATTTGACAACATTTAAATTTAATTTCATTAAACTAATATTGTAAAAATAATTAAAAAAAATTATTTATCATAAAATTGAATCAATAGTTACTTTGTTATTAATATTAATAAAATAATTATCAGTTTTTTCTCGTTACTCTTCGAGAATTTCACTGTCTTCAACGGGCCAAGCATAAATTTCAAACTTATCATTCCATGTTTTTTTTTTTTAATCAATTTTTTTTTTGCTGATTTTCATGGAGTTATATCCAAGTAACCTAAAAATGAGAACAACTAAATTTGGCTTATGAGGTTTTGCAAATAAACGATTTATTTGTATTTATTGTTCCATGTTGGAATGAACAATCAGCTCGTATTCTAATTTTTTCTGTTGCTAAGTGACTTATTTATGTTCAAAAACTTCGTTCTTATTTTTCATCTAAAAATATATGAATGTTATTGTCTGTGAAGAATATATTGACTTCTGATAAGACAACTGATTACTTTTATGATAAACATCGGCAGGAGAACTAGGAAATTAAAATTTTGTTTTTTAAATTATTGTAGAAAATACTCTAGCAATAATGCATATTTTTTACAACAAATAAAAATATATAAATATGTTGTTATTTAAAAAATATTACAACGGTTATATATTAAAACAGTAGTGCAATAAAATTGAATCAGTTAAGACAGGTTTATTAGTTTTAAAGTACATACATATGTGAAAGTATAAAATGTTTGGTTATATTTATATTAAGAAAAACACCGAGTGATAGCTTCATTGTAAATTTTCAATATTTAACTAAAAATGATGTAAATTATAATAATCATTTTTCAAATATGTTCATACCGTTCTATTTTTTTTTTATCATAAAAAAGTCATAAATCCGTATTTATATTGCATCATTTCTCGTTACATGAAGACTACATTACCAAGTACATTTCTATCGCATTACAAAAACGTTACATAGCTAGATCGTAAAAGAACATTGGTTGATTACTTTGCGCGCGAACAAGAACGGCCGCCTACGATCCCAACGGAATATTAAATGAAGCAATTTACATTCGCAAAGAATTTCATTAGACTCATTCAAAAATTTAATTCTCCTAACCGGAAAAAGGAAATAATAAAAACTTTTGCAGGATTGCTTACGCTTTTGGAAAATTCTATATGTATTTTAAACATTCACAAATATACTGGTTCTGGAATTTGGTTTTATTTTTAAATTTTATTCTACACTTTTTAAATTGTTCTGTATAGTGTTTTTATTTTTATAAAAAGATAAGAATTGTTTTATTTAAATTTTAAATATATTTTATCAATCTGATAACTGATACTTAAATCAAGTAAATGTAATAAATTTTTAAGTAAATTGAACATGAAATATTTTATTCTGTAGTTAGTTTGGAACGAAGCATAATTCTGTTTAGTCTAATACCACAGTAAAAAAAAAATTTGGAAGCGGTGTATAATGTTAGTAATATTTCCTTATTTAAATTTTGTTAGACCACAGTAAAGAAAAACCAGTAACGACATCCTTCTCCCACTAATCAAATCAAATGGTTTAACAACACTCTCTAAAAATATCGTTTGAATGACCCCGAGTTGCTTGTTGGTTGTGATCTCCTGATTTTTTTAGTGTAGTTGGATATTTTATACAGAAATTTTAGGTGAAGTTTCATTAGTTTCAATTTTATTGTGATATTTAGTAGATGTCACTTTGTCATATTCACCAAAACACTAAATAAGAGCTGCGCGGGCAACGCTGGTACAAGTAGCTGTTACACTGTTTTAAAATAAAGCTAAATATTTTACTATACACTGTCACAACCAACTACGACTCATGGTATTCAAACTGAATTCCGAGTGTCGCAGGTCTGTTACTGGCTAAGATACTGTCTTATAAAATTTGTTAAAACACTAAACAGCAAACATCGAAGTACAGGTCCATACAAGATTTTTTATGATTTAACCTATAGCTATTAACATTAAGCATAATAATTGTATGATGTACAAGAATAAAAAGTTTTGTTATCCGAATTTGTTGATAATATCGATAAATAACAAAGGGTGCTGAAATTCTGCAGTGCCTACCAAACAGCCATTACAATTTATAGCTAAAGTAACTTGGAATATGAATAAATATATGTGTACCTCTAACAAAAATTGAATTCTTATTATTGTATAAAATAAGCAGTGCCGAATTTTTGTCAAGTTTCTCTTATATTATTGCGAAATTCAAGCCAATTTTATATAATTTTCAATCATAGAATGGTTACATTCTGCGCAACTGTACAGAATTATTTCACTAGTGATGTAATATAATAATAATACGAAGTTCATATAACCACAGTAAAGAAAAACCAGTAGCGACACTGTTTTTTCTATCCTTCTCCCACTAACTAAATCAAATGGTTTAATATCACTCTCTAAAAATATTGTTTGAATGACCACGAGTTAGTTGTTGGTTGTGATTTCCTGATTTTTTTTAGTGTAGTTGGATATTCTACACAGATATTTTAGGTGGAGTTTCATTAGTTTCAATTTTATTGTGATATTTAGTAGATGTCACTTTGTCATATTCACCAAAACACTGAATAAGAGCTGCGCGGGCAACGCTGGTACAAGTAGCTGTTACACTGTTTTAATATAAAGTTAAATATTTTACAATACACTGTCACAACCAACTACAACTCATGGTCATTGAAACTGAATTCCGAGTGTCGCAGGCCTGCTTATACTATAAAATTAGTTAAATTAAAAATAAAAAACTAGTAAAATAATAATACTGCACAGTTATGTAAATATAACCATTCTATAGTTTGAATTCTGTATAAGTATTATAGAAATACATTTCTTCATTTCTTGATTTATATGAAGAAAACTTTCCTGCCCTTAAAGTTAGAAACATAGGTCCGATTCAACGGTTGAATACAGAGGCGAGTGCTACGAAGAATGCTCAAGTTGACTAGTTTAAATGGTTAACTAAATATATGGGCGAGTATTAGATATGTTAAATAGATGGTAGATTATTGATCAAACCATAACTTCTTCTATACTTATTTTAGTGGGTTTAACTTAACTAGCTTTTGTAGAACTGGACAAAAACTCAAATAAGATTAATGTGTCAAGTACAGGGGTGAATGTTAAAATAGTTATTTTTGTTTTAAGTGTGTGAAATATATGATTTAAGTGCTTGAAATACAAACAATATATTTTTTATGTTTTAAAACAAAAGAAATATTAATAAAATTATGCTGGTAATTAAAAAAAAATAATACAGTAACTAAGGAAGAAGTAAAAGGTGCTTCTAAATTAGTTTTGTGATTATTTGCTGTCATTAAGAGTGATTTTAGAGCATTATTTAAATAAACTGAGTACTGATAGTAAGAATCATAATCCTTCAGAGACAGAAAAGATTACAAACGAACCAATGCGGTCAAAAGATATATACGAAAAATGAAAGTAGTTTTGAACCTTTCCTTCTATTGTGGAGTATATTAAAAATCTTTCGCAAGAATGTTTAGGAAATATTTGGAAAACAATTAACTATTTATAATTTTCTTTGAAACTTGTTTATTAAGATTAATTAAATGTTTCAATATTACTTTGTTAAAGTTATTTAAAACAAAATAAAGTAATATTTATATTTGTAACTCTTAAAATTATAAAACAAGCAAGAAATTTATAGGATGAGGTAACGAAAGAAAGGTTAATTTAGGGTTTATTTTATATTATTTAACAAACATTGTACAACAAACTGTTTGATTCTGTAACCTAAAAATCAAATAAGCGTCAAATTTAAAAAATAATAAAAGTTTGAAATTGATGGAAGGAAAAAGTTTTTCTTAAGAAATTTGCAGACGTTAGTTTAACAAACAAAAACATTGACAGTTTCTTAACTGGGAGACTTCACCCTGACAGTTCTAAGGAATAGCGATATTTAGGAATTTTTTAAAGTGTTCAATAACAATCAAATCATTTGGAGTTTTTTTAACTATATTGTTGCATGTATTTTAATTATTATTATAAAATTTTTTGAAGTAAATATATAAATACAGTCGACTCTGTATAAAGGTGCTCTGTCGGGGCAGGACCGTTTATTAAAGGTGCTCCCTCCACCATATATTTAAAAAAATTTCTTCTTGAGCGCTCGGGTGCGCGCAGAAACGGCAGGATTGAAGGGGAAACTAAACTCTGAATTGTGATTTGTCGCTCGTGAATGCGAGTGAGGGAATATTCGAACACCTTTACGTAATGTATTCTGTAACCTTAAGATAGCGAGCACCATTACGTAGAGCACCTTTAGAAAGATTCGATTGTATTTGAAACCGAGATAGCTTGAGATGTCAGACACTTCTAAAAAAAGGCACCTCTATGGATGCTAGTCGCAATCGGCCCTTAAACAAGGTGAAAAAAATCGTAAAACATAGAAATTTTTGAAACTTTAATTAAAATATCAAAAAAATCCTACGCTATACGGTAGAAAAAACAGTTTTACATATTGCCGATAAAGATTGAAGTGATCTTATTGAATGGTTCCCGAGAAAAATTGATAGCCAGTTAGACAAATATGATATTTTAAAGTTTTCGGTAGTGTAGTTAACGTATTATACGGCCTCCACAATTCTTCTTGTATCTTTACAATAACTTTTAATATCAATAAACTCTTTTAGAGAATCATTCAAGACAGTGTATGGAATATATTTATGCAAAAAATTTTTTTGGAAACCTTCAGGGTTTAGTCCCCTTTTAAATTCAACGATAATTTTTATTTGAGTTTTACATTTGATGTTTAAACATGTATTAGATTTTTCTAAGAAGTGTCTATATATTTTTTATTAAATAATTTTATTGGTTTCATAAAAAAACTTTAATATTATGTACAANACGAATAGAATTTTCCTAGACCTTCAAAAATAATTGTTTTATCAATGAAACAATAAAGAGAAATGTCATTATTATAGGTGTTTTATCAATCAAATAATTCAGTCTTTTGTTAAATTGACAAATGATCTTTCAAAAATTGAAAAATGTTTTACTAACAATTTAAAATATATTTAATAAATTCATTTGAAGTAGCTGTCACCTCTCAATAAATAACTGGTTTTATTGCTGAATTTCAATTATGCAACTGAAACATTGGTAGTGAATTTAAAGATAAAAATAACATTATATGGAGAATCTACAGACGAAAAAAAATTCATGATTGATACAAGATAAATAAGAATTATATAAGAAACCAAGAGATTGCAATTGTTTAGACTTCTAGAGCACAAGAAAAGTATAGAACTGGGGGCAGAAAAAAAGAAGAAAGGCCAGAGAAAAGGATGCAATCCTGAGACACATAAAAAAAAGAAAAGGAAAAACTAGAAAGAAAAATGAACTTAAATAACCTAAATTTATTTATTAATTTAGTATTATGCCATATTTTCATTTCTATTTAAAAGTAAGAAATATTTCCGGAAAAACTATTTAGATGTCAATATTCCTTATGCGAATGTGTTCATTCAAATCATTCGTTTCTTCTTATATTTTCAGTGTTAGGGTAAAAGTTTGGTTAAAGATTATTTGTTATCTAGTTCCGGTCTCTGTCATTAAAGTTTATCTATAAAAATTCAGTACTTATGGTGGGAATAAGAAATACGCTATAATTTATAGTATATGATTAGGAGTAACCTATCAAAATGTAAGGTTATAACTAGTTAAATTTTCTAATTACATTTACGCACAACTAGCAACAATGAAAGTCTTAGTTATTTGCAACAATATATCAATATTGAGACAATTGTCTTGCAAAACAAAATTGCATCAGCTTTAATTCAGTAATAGTGCTATGGTCTGTTTTACACTATATTTATAAAAAGTATGGTATGAACAATCGTTAAAGAGTAGGGCTTTGTTTAATAATTGTACTTACAATTAGTCAGTTGCGGGTCTATTTTTTTATTTTTATATTGGAAATTAATAAAACTGAAAGATAAAATATATACACAAGTATTCGAGGCCATTCTTTTATAGAATTTATTGGCCAGCAACAGAATATTGGCTATAAAACTACCCTTATAGAACGTATGTTATCAATCTTACGAAGTTAAGGGGGACCCCACCCTGACAGCTCTGAAAAACAGCGGTATTCAGGAATTTCTTTAAGCTGTAAATAACAAACTATATAGTTGCACGTATTTTAATTATTATTACAAAATCTTTTCAAGTAAAAATATTAATATTTGGAGCCGTGGTAGCCTTTGGCGTCAGACAACTCCATGGATGCCAGTCGCCATCAGTCCTTAAACAAGGTAGAACAAAATTGGCCATCGTGAAGCGTAGGATTTTTTTTATTCAAAAAAATAGTTGTGAACAGTTAAAGTAATATATTTTTGCAAAAAAATATTATTTTTTGAAACCTTCAGGGTAGGGTTTTCTTTTAACATGGTCGTAAAGTATAAAGGACTACAAACAATTTTGAAAAATATTGATAAATATACTGAATTTGTGCCATTTGCAGCAGATTTTCCATATTTAGTCTGAGTTGAAGCAGTTTCCAGAATGTCTGATTATATTGACTAGTTTGGTATTTTACAACAACTATGTTTTTTTTTTTGCTCTTCCCTTATGAATGGCATATTATATGTAAACATGGCAATTTAAAAGTCTCTTTAAAAGGTTTAAGTTCCCCAAGATGGTCTGGGCATTATAAAGCCGTACAAATTTAAGAATATTATGGTTGCAGCAGCATTCTTAATTGTGTAATAGTTATTTACATACCAAGTGCGGAAACGACTGGTTCACGGATGATTCCGGGAACCAAGTTCACACAAGAAGTATGTACAATATTTTTTGTACGAAAAGTTTAAAACTATAAATTAATTATTTATATTATTTTTAATGGTTATGTTTGACGTTTCATAGGTTACTGTTGTCAAATCAGACAGAATGTGTTGCCAATTGTGTTGATCAAATGCACTAAATTTATAATTAAAAAATAAAATTTCATTCAATAATTTAGCACTTTTTATAATTATTATTAGGAAAAGTAAAGTTCGAAAAACTATACTTTTTTATTATAAATACAGTTTTTTAATAGATACCTTAGAAATAGGAGTGCNTTCATTATAAATACAGTTTTTTAATAGATACTTTAAAAATAGGAGTGATTTTTGCGAAATTTCCCGTGAGACTTTCTGGTTAAAAAAAAATATTTTTACAGATTCCGAAAAAAAAAAACCCATTTGAAACAAGATTTCAAGAATTTTTTAAATAAATTTATTAAATTTGAGTTAGTGATATTAAAAACAGTATGGAAAAAGTTCTAGAGCGTTTCAAAAAACCAGTAAAAAACTGCAAACTTCTGTATTAAATGTATATGAAGGATATTTTTTAATTTCATCATTGAATTTATTTATAAATACAACAAGAAAACATTTAAATTTAAAAATTGTAAAATATGTAATTTATGATAACAATGTGTGAATAACTTCTGTAAAATAAATAAAACAAAAAACTGTATTCCGGCTGTTAAATAAACAAACAAAATAATACCATAAATACAGTTTTTATCGTTAAATATAACAAAATACAAATATGTCTCACATTTATGTTTACAGTGTTTTGCTGTTTAAATACAGTTAACGATAACACATCCGTCCAAAAGAGTAAACTACAAGTGCAACATATAGACAATCTAGCAGAAATTGCTATTTTAATCATAACTGTTCGACATCAGATCAGCACAAACAGAGCATCACGAATTATTACTTGGTAATCAACGGCAAATCATGCATAAAGCATGAACAATCGATAGTTAGTTGTGATGAGACACCGGAGGAATGGAATCGGTCGGGCGTGTTCGAGCGATTTCGTGGATCACTGCAGATTTTAATTATTCACTATGAGGCATTGATGAATGGGGAGACTAATGGATCTGCTTTTTGCGGTCTATAATTTGTTACTTTATATTGATATTAATTTTTTTTATTTACTCATACATATCACGGAAGTTTTCAAACTTTAAAAAGTTATTCAATAAATATTAAAATAAAATTTAATGGATGAAGCAGAAAAAAAAGGGTCGATCATAGTCAATAAACTTCTTCGTTAGTAAATTTAATCATCAATTAAATATCAACTTGAGTATTATAAAACTATCCTATGTGTAAATTAACTAAATGGAGACTTATTTTTTGTGTTCTTAATTTAAGTTGTGAACTACGGACTTTTGTGCTTGTTGCTATATTATTATTATACAGTCGCTATACAAAGTAGGTATAGTCGCCGCGCTGAATAAGTGATGTTGCGTCATATTGACGTCATCTATTTTTTATGACGTTTTGACTACTTCGTATACATAGCATATTAAAACGTTTTATTTTATATGATTGATGGTTCTTCTAAAGGCATACATAAATTTTCGAACCATTTTAATGTATGACAGATCAAAGTGAGATTGGTTTAAGTTTAATTTATACAGTCGAATCTGTCTAAAGGTGCTCGGTCGGGGCAGGACCGTTGTCTAAAGGTGCTCTCCACACCATATATTTTAACAAAAATTCTCCTTAAGCGCTCGGATACGCGCGGAAACGGCCGGATTGAAGGAGAAACTAAACTCTGAATTGTGATTTGTCTCTCGTGAATATTCGAGCACCTTCACGCAATGTATCTTGTAACCTTAAGACAGCGTGCACCTTTATGCAGAGCACCTTTAGAAAGAGTCGACTGTAGACAAATTGCAATGTGTACAAGGTAAAAAACAGTGTCCCCACGGGAGTGAAATTAAAAGCATATTTTAATCATATAAACTTTTTACAACGTGGTTGTATAGTACAAATTTTAAAGATATTTTTTAAAGTTGGTTAATTGTTATATGACGTAAAATGACCAATACCACTTATTCAGCGAGGCGACTATATTTGAGTTTTCTTTTGTCCACGCAAAATGTAACTTTGTCACTCACGAGCGATAAAGTAGAAAAAACGCTCGCAGTCGTCACCTACACGTATATTACCTCCACAAGTCAATCTGACATATGATTGCTCTGTCGGTATATTACATAACCAAACAAAATGCCCTGCTATGTAAAATTTATTATTTTTTGATATTGGGAATGACTCGCCACGACTGTAGAAAAAATCTTGTGTGTGTTTCGGGCGCAAATGGACATTGTCGATTTCGAGNAGTATCCTATATTTATATTCATAAGCTTTCAAAATTTATTACATATTTTATCTTTGATAACTATTAATTTAGAAAATTTTTGTACTATTTAGGTGTAATTCACAAATAACTGTTACTGATTATCAAATTAAATCGTTCATTTAATCTTAATACCACGAATTTCTGACAGTTATTTTAATATCAGATTTACTTGCTCACCTAATTTTAGAAAGAGTTTATAAGACTAAAATCTCTCCTTAAACTAGTTTAGTTCATAAGTAAAATCTAATCATAGATTATTTTAAGTTATCACAAAAAAAAAATTGGTTATAAAACTAAAATCTTCACTTAAACTAGTTAAATTGCTTACTAAATTTAGTTTTATAAGACCGGGCCTAAAAGTTTGTACCTTTATTATGCACAAATCAACCGATAGGGCGGCACCACTTGGCAACGCAACAAGCCTGTATGCCTGATTTTTTACTTCAAACGTAGTTAGTCCGAGGTAGGATGTTTCCATCGTAAGTTGGAATGAGTAAACCATTTAAACCTCTTGCTTGAAACTTTTATTTTAGAATTTATGAAGATGGCTTTTAAATGTTTACCGCTTGTACTAACCCTGGACTTAATGCGCCTTTTTCGTAAGCCTTTAAAAATAAAATAACTTGTTTTAGTTAAGGATTATTTTAGTTCTATTTTGCAATAAATCAGCTTGTCAAAGTCTTACCAAACCAAGCGCAATGAAACTGAAAATTGATAATAATAATTGATAAATAAAACTAAATATCTTATTGTTATAAACTAAAAAGAGATTAAAATTTGCTTTAAAGTTTAAAAAAGAAAAAATAAAGTACATTGTTGTTCTCCTTTAATGAACAAAAACTCGTGGTTTCATTTTATCGTGTCAGTAAATTATAAACTGTCCAATACATAATTTTACTTTTTTATTCTCATTTCCAGTCTTTGTAGTTTATTATATAAAATGAACATATAAAAAATAAAAGACTCAAATCCTTTGTTTCTATATTTAATGAACCAGTTAGTTCAATTAACAGCTTTTTTGCCTTTCTTTTATTTTTCATAAGGATTACGTTTCTGTTTTTAGTTTTTATTTTATTTGATTTTTTACTTTGTAGTTGTGTTGTAAATTGAATGAAAAGTTTATGATTAAACATTTAAACATTTATTTTTGGATTCAGATGTGTATTAGAGAATTATTTAAGTCTTAAGAATCAATAAATAAAAATGATTTTTCAAAGTTTGTCTTAGATCTTTTCACTTCTAAAATCATGGTCTTACTAATTAATAAAAAATCAAAAAATGGTTTTAAAAAGCTTTTGTATTTTTATATTCGATTTAAGGAAAACATATTTTGTAAGAAAAACTGCCAAAAAATTAATATGTTAATATCGTAATAGTTATTTGTGTATTAAGAGCGCAAAGTGGGACATTGTCGATTGAGAGATTGTTGCCGCGCGACTTAG
>NEEE01001088.1:28537-43357 GCA_002278615.1 Pogonus chalceus
GTTATTTTCTATTCTTACTGAGCTATTCAATCTAATCTAAGCATTTTTAATTTCGTTTTTGTAAATGAATGCCCAATTTTATTTCTATTCCTTAGCAGGGCATATTTTGTTTGGTATGTTTGGCAATTATATGTCAGATTGACTTGTGGAGGTAATAAATGTGTAGGTAACGACAGTGGTATTAATTTTTGACTAAACATTTCCATTAAGATTGTAAACAAGTAAAATTTCATAAATATTTGGACAGCGAGTGCTTTTTTTACTTTGTCGCTCTAGAGCGGCAAAGTACCATTTTGCGCACACAAAAGAGGGCGTAAAACGCCTACTTTGTATAGCGACTGTAGAAATATTAATTTTAAAAACTTGACTGTAGTATCACGGGTACAAAATTTTAAAATTATTTTATATGATTTTTTTATAGTTGATTGGTTATAGAATGGAGTTCAGAATAGGTATAGTCGTCGCCACGAAACAACGTAATTACATAATCATTGTACGTTTACTTGGTACTACTCCGCGATCTCAAACGTTTTATGTGTTCCGAAAAAGTCGTTGTTGCTCTATATATATAGGAATGCTTTGTAAAAAAGTAACCAATGCGTACATTACATAAATAATTTTTCGAATGAAGTCGCGATGTACTTTACATTATTGAGAAGTATGTCTGCTAAGCGTTAAAAGATAATAACGTATGTCGAAGTAATATATCTGCTTATTATTATGTAATTACATTGATTCGTAGCGACGACCATACTTGAACCGCTCGCTTCAAATGCTGACCTCAGTTTGAATCAATACTACCACTGGCTGCTTCAAAGGCCTTGAGATCAAAATTTTACATAGTAATTTTGTGAATTGAGTTTCAGCGAATAATAAAAAAAAATTGTTTTGTTGCAGATTTTTTTTGTTACTGTAATGATATTTTCTTTAAGACTGTTAGAGATTTATACTATTCTTATATACTTTTCAATCAAAGAATGATTACTTGCTGCGTAACTGTGCAGTATTATTATGCAGTAGTGCTTAATATGGAAATATAAAGTTTATATTATCTTGGAATCCAAAGTGGCGGCGTCTAGTAGCTATTTTTAACTATTTAGATACATATTTGTCAAAGAATTTTATTGGTTATGTTTTTAAATTGTAAAATAAACTATATGCCTGTTGTGTACCTTAATTTTATGATTACAGGCCTGTATAAAGAAAAAAAATTATATTAAATAAGGGTACACAAAATGGCGGGAAAAAGTAATAATAATAAAAAAAAAATTGTGAAATTTATAGTAGAGTTTACTTTGATAGAAATTACTTATAGCATTCAAGAAAGAAAAATATATTGTTATTATAGTTAGTCCATTATAAAATGTCAATCGCCATGATTTAAACTTAAACTAATCTCACTTTGATCTATCATACATTTGAGTAAAAAACAACGTTGCCAGGTATAAAAATGAACCAAACGACAATCTGTCACATTTCATAAATCCTTAAAATTATTAATAATAAATAAGAAATATATATTTGAAAACAGAATCTTTATTGATGGATTCGTTATAATAAATTGAATTTTTCAATTAAAAATAGTTTTATAAGGAATAAATATGTATTTAAATATATTCGTCTTATTACTATCATTCTTTTCTTTGCTTCTTTTTATAATTAATTCTAGGGAAACTGCTAAAAATTATTAATCGATTTTAAAATTTATTATTACAACAACTAAAATCTTATATTGTCTATTATGTTGTAAAATAAAAGCTTAATTACATGATTACAAGTTTAAAAGCTTACATAGTTTGTACCTCAATTTTTTAAAAATCAGGCCTGCGACACTCGGAATTCAGTTTCAATGACCATGATTCGTAGTTGGTTGTGACAGTGTATAGTAAAATATTTAACTTTATATTAAAACAGTGTAACAGCTAATTCAGTGTTTTGGTGAATATGACAAAGTGACATCTACTAAATATCACAATAAAATTGAAACTAATGAAACTCCGCCTAAAATTTCTGTATAGAATATCCAACTACACTAAAAAAAATCAGGAGATCACAACCAACAACCAACTCGAGGTCATTCAAACGATATTTTTAGAGAGTGATGTTAAACCATTTGATTTAGTAAGTGGGAAAAGGATAGAAAAAAGAGTGTCGCTACTGGTTTTTCTTTACTGTGGTTAAAACCAACCGATAGAGCGGCGCAACAATTATGAATTCAATTATATTAAAACAAAATTTTTATATTTTATTTTAAATGAAAAATACAAACAATATAGCATTTTTAAGTAGAAAAAAAGCTTTAGCTTTTACACAATTAAGTGTTAAATAGTAAATAAATTTTCATCAACATTTTTATATGATGATTGTGTAAAAAGTATAATAAATAACGTGTTGAAAACAACTACGGTTTAATACAACACAAAGGAATAAAATAGCGTAAAGCGCCGCAAAGGCACAAAGTAAACAAATTGGCGAACCCCAAATCGCACAAAGCAACTGCTTTACCAAAGAGATGGACTATATTCAAAACTTTAATGTAAAATACGAAATATGCTTTCATTTCAAATGATATGGAAGCTTCTTTTCAGACTTTCTATAATAATTATATTTTCAAATATGTATCGTTAGATTTAGGATATTTCTTTTAAAATCTTTCTCTTTGTAAGAATACAAATTATATTGTAATTTTAAATAAATTTCTGTTAAATTTTTTGTAGAATTACAATTGTTTCTCAAAACAAAAGATGAGTAAAATTACAAATGAGTGTATACTTATTGGTTATGAACTGTATTGTAAAATTACTATACATGTAATGTGAAATTGGTAAACTAACTCTTAAAAAATGTTAAGTACTATTACCACAGTAAAGAAAAACCAGTAGCGACACTAATTTTTCTATCCTTCTCCCACTTACCAAATCAAATGGTTTAACATCACTCTCTAAAAATATCGTTTGAATGACCTCGAGTTGGTTGTTGGTTGTGATCTCCTGATTTTTTTTAGTGTAGTTGGATATTCCATACAGAAATTTTGGGCGGAGTTTCAGTAGTTTCAATTTTATTGTGATGTTTAGTAGATGTCACTTTGTCATATTTACTAAAATACTGAATAAGAGTTGCGCAGATAACGCTGGTGCGAGTAGCTGTTACACTGTTTTAATATAAAGTTAAATATTTTACTATACCCCGTCACAACCAACTACAACTCATGGTCATTGAAACTGAATTCCGAGTGTCGCAGGCCTGCTATTACTATAATTATGTTGTAATATTATCAAACAAATACGAAAAAAAAGTATTGTATAATTACTATACTCGATTTGAATTTTGATTAAATGTTTTGCCTATCAACTTCCAATATATTTTTTAAAATTACCATAAAATTTTTTAACAGTGTATATTTTTATTCCCGTATTTTTATTATAAAATTGATAAATTTGCAATATTAAATAAATGAATATGAGTTTTTCAGTCTATGCCATTTCGTTTTAAATGTCCCAGTCAAGCACACTAGATTTAACTGAAGCATTTTTAATCCTGCTGTTATTAGAAAATGCTTCATGGTTCACGCCACAATGATTTATGCTGTTCCATTTTATCAATCTTGTTGACATGAAGCAAGCATAGAGGTGTCGACATTGAAAAAAACTTTATAAAATTGTATTTATCTTTTTTGGTAGTAAAATTTGTATCATTGAAATTTTTTTCTTTAATAATACTATTACAGAATTCATAAAATTTTTGCATCATTTTCAATCATAGAATGGTTACGTTATGCGCAACTGTGAGGTATTATTATGTACAAGTGTTTAATGAGGAATCAATAGATGTTTTTGCTTAAGTTCTTTAAGTATTTATACTGTCCGAATTTCATTTTGTGACAGTTTTATTTAATTTCTGTTGGGAAGGAATATACTTTTTTTTTTATAGAAGAATAGTATAGCCGTCGCCACGAATCAATATAATTACATAATAATAAGCAGATATTTTACTTCGACATATGTTATTATATTTTTTCTTTTCTAACACTTAGTTGGCATTCTTTTTAATTATATGAAGTACGTCGTAACTTTATTTGTGTGTATAACAACAACGGCTTTTTCGGAATACATAAAACGTTTCTGATCGCGGAGCAGTATCATGTAAGTATACAATAATTATAAAATTACATTGTTTCGTGGCGACGGTTATATATTCTATAACAAATGTAACTAGGAACCTTATTTAGAATATTCATTCAAAATATGTTGCAGACTACTTTCGCTAATACTATAAATTTGGTTTAACTAAAAAAAAATAATCAACAAAAAACTTTGAATGAAATTTGACAAATATGTATTTAAATAATTTTAAAAAGCTTTTTGTACGTATTAAGCACTAGTGTATAATAATACTGCATATTTGCGCAGAATGTAACCGTTTCATTGAAAATTATACAAAAATGGTATGAATCTTCTAATATTCTTAACAAAAATACATAATTATATTATACTAACGATATGTACGAGTTTTACTTTGAGGTGTTATAAGTTTATTATATGTGCAATTTTGTTATTTTACTATTTTCAAAAATTCAAAGTATATAACGCTTTGTAAAGAAGTAACTAATATAAACCAACTGCATAAATAATTTTTTGAATAAAGTTACGACGTACTTTACATTATTGAAAAGTATGTCAACTAAGCATAAAGATAAAAGCGTATGTCGGAGTTAAATATCTGCTTATTATTATGTAATTACATTAATTTGTGGCGACGACTATTTGTGCTCGGTTTCATATAAGCAATTTTGCTAAAAATTACAATTAAGAGGTATTCTGGGCCAAAAAATTGATTTTTTGGGGTTTCATTTCCGGGAACCGAGTTCACTTAAGAAGTCTGTACTTTTCTACAGTAGCTATACAAAGTAGGTATTTGCGCTCTCTTTTTGCAACGCAAAATGTTACTTTGCCGCTCTAGGGAGACAAAGTAGAAAAAACGCTCGCTAACGTTACCTACACGTTTATTACCTTCACAAGTCAATCTGACATATGATTGCTCTGTCGGTACATTACATAACCTAACAAAAGGTCCTGCTATGTATAATTTATTATTTTTTGTTATGCTGGATGACTCCATTGTGGCGACTGTAGTAAATCTTGTGTGTGTTTCGGGCGCAAATGAACATTGTCGATTTCGAGAGAATGCGCGGCAACAACCTCTCAATCGACAATGTCCCACTTTGCGCTCTTAATACACAAATAGCTATTTTACAATTTTTCTATTTGTTTTTCTTAATGACAGTGTCACTGCGAAATTATAGCTAGGCAACGAAAAATTATTGACACATATTATGCAAGAAATTGAATTGCTATCTTTTTGATAATACGATTTAAGTAAAGAGTTAAATGATAGAACAATACTTGCACTACTCAATAAATATGTTGGAAGCATTAACAATAAAGTATAAAATCTAAAATTGCTACCACAAGTAAAATATCTGCTTATTATTATGCAATTACATTGTTTCGTGACTCCGACTAAATATGGTATTTTACATCATTAAATAGGTTTTTTTTTCTTTTCAATAGTGTAAAACAATCTATGTTTAAATTAAAAATTTATTACTTTAACTTTAAAATCAAATCTAGGAGGCTTGAAAACAAATGCAGGTGAATAACAATAAAACAAAATAAATTGTTAAATAATATAAAATGCAATATTTTAAATATAAATGATAATTATTTGTTACAAATTAATAAAATTGTTTTATTTTTAGAGTTTTTTGTCATCATACAAGCTGTAAATATCCTGTAATATGTATTTACTTCCGACTTCACGTAACAATTCAAATATTTATATAAAACTTTATTTGACATAATAAAATATGGCGTAACATTACAAGAAAAATGACATATTATAAAATTACATGATAATAAAACAAATAACCCAATTATCTCGAACTTCCCTTTCTTTTTAAAGTATCCAATACAATTTATTCTTTTACCCAACGGCCTAATTTTTCTTTCAAACAGAAACTCACAACTTTGCTTCCGCTTTTAGAGATAATCTTTCGACCGTGAAAAATAAAATCAATATAAAATCACGCAACTTTCAGAACGACACTTTTACCGAATGTAAAATTTACTATAACATCGATTTATCTTTTATTTGAAATTGAGTTCGGTTGCTACTTTCATTCTATAGGGAATGTATTGGAATTTATTGTAGAAGTTTTATTGTTTTTTTTTACTAGTATAATAATAAAATGATAATTCGTTTTATGATAAAAGTTACGAGTAATGACGTAATAAAGTTGAAGTTAAATTAATTAATAGGTAAATAAAATTTATGCATTTTCTATAACTTGTAATTTGTTTGATTATACTTCATTATATTTGCAAATAGTTCGTTTTTTATTATGTAACTTTATCTAGAGTTCTTTGAAAACAAATGAATATAAATACTTGAATTTAAAGTGAAACTAACCTTAATTTCTTCAAAAACAAGTAAAAACTACAAGTTATAAACGCTACTGGGTAGAATTTATTGAACGCTCATATACAGTGGATAGCAAAAGTTTTCGTACTCTCAATACTGAAAAACTAAAACAGTCAGAGAAACTATAATTTAAAAATTAATATTATGAATAGTATCATATTTTAATAAATAAAGTTAGAACTTCAATTTACATAAATAAAATATTTTGAAAATACCACAGAATTAATTTTAAAAATATTTAAAAGCAAAATACTCTAAATATGAGGTAGCAAAAGTATTCGTACCTTTGAGTTCTGTAAAATTAGTTTTCCAAGAAAAATGTTTAAATGTAAAGAAAATATGTTTATGCATGTTTTAAAGATTTTTCTACAATATTAAAATACTTTTTGCATAAGGTTCGATTTTAAATCAGTTTTATTAGTACAAAATCAAAATGGATTGTATTAAAGGCAAAAGAGCTACAGTAGAGGAGAAAAATGTTATAATTAATAGACAAAAAACAAAAAATTATATCACCATATAGCAAATAACATTATTTGAAGCAAATTATCAAAAGAATACAATAAACAAAATTCAAAAATAGAAGATACCGTGTGCAATATACAAAGAAGTGATCGTCCAAAATAACTATCAACATTTGAAGAAAGGTTTATTATAAATTTAATTACAATGAATCTGAAAAATAAAGCGTCAAAAAATAGTTTTTAGTTATAGCAAAGATTTAATAAAGTTTTGAGTATATTTGCTTTAAGGAGAGTATTGAAAATAGTCGATTAAATGTAACGTGTAGCTCGAAAAATGCAATGCTTAACCTGGGCCTATGTTTTCCTATGAACCTTGCATACGTATTGTATTTTTCGAGTTACACATTACATTTAACCTGCTGTTTTTAATACTCTCCTTAAAATAAACAAACTTAAAACTTTATAAAATCTTTGCTACAACTTAAGACTATTTTTTTATGCTTTATTTTTCAGATCCTTTGTAATAATATTTATAATAAACCTATCTTCACGTGCTGTTAATTGATTTGAGCGATCACTTCTTTGTATATTGTACACTTTATCTTCTTTTTTTGTATTTTGTTTATTGAATTCTTTTGATAATTTGCTTCAAATAATGTTATTTGCTATATGGCGATATATATTTTTTATTTTTTGTCTATTAATTATAACATTTTTGTCCTCTACTGTAGCTTTTTTGTCTTTATTGCAACCTATTTTGATTTTGCACTAAAAAAAACTGATTTAAAAATGAACTTTATGCAAAAAGTATTTTAATATTGTAGAAAAATCTTTAAAACATGCATTAACATGTTTCCCTTACATTAAAACATTTTTCTTGGAAGAAACTAATTTAAAAGAACTCAAAGGTACGAATACTTTTGCTACCTCATATTTAAAGTATTTTGCTTTTAAATATTTTTTTAATTAATTCTGTGGAATTTTCAAAAAAAAAATTTATGTAAATTGAGGTACTAACTTTGTTTATTAAAATATGATAATATTCATAATTTTAGTTTTCAAATTATAGTTTCTCTGACTGTTTTAGTTTTTCATTATAGAGAGTACAAATACTTTGGTATCCACTGTAGACTTTTGCGCATTTTATTTTCTGTACAAGAAACAGCTTTTAGGTTATTTATTTTCGTCTGATAACGACTGCACGTAGCTGTCGAAACGTTGTTCATCTAACAAAATTAGTCTTTTTTTTTATGAAGTCAAATAAAATGTGAATATTACTACAGAATGCATTATTTTATTATGATATTTAAAGTAAAATATGGTACTTGCATAATTATTAATATAATTCAAAACACAAGAATATATTGCATTTAAATATTTATATTTTGAATTATTCATTAACAAAATTTGAATATATTTAACAAATTCAAATGTGATGCAAAATGAAATAATATTAGCTGTGACGTCATGAATTCCAATTTTAATTAAAACCTGTTTTACGGTACTATTATAGCGTTGTTAACATAAATATGGGCATTCCATGCCAAATTATAGCCTGTATAACTTTTAGGTTAGAATTTTAGTTTTTCGAATGTCTTTGAGCAAATTTAATTTTTTTAATTATTCGTTTTAATATGTTCTTTCGAAATAAAATATGTACAAAATTCAAAAAATAATTTTTGTTTAACTCGTGCATTCAAAACTAAATAATTTTTAACAATGTATTGATCAGTTGACTTTATTTCATTTATTTCTGTATAACACGTGTTATCTTTTTAAAGAATTATATAAATAAAGTCGTCACAAAACAATGTACTTGTGCAATCATTGTACGTTTACTTGGTATGGCCTCATGATTTAAAACGTTTTGTTTTCTGAAAATGCTGTTGTCGTTATATATACGAACGCTTTGTAAAAAGTTAACCAATATAAAAAAAAATAATTGCGTACACTGCATATATATATATATATATATATATATATATATATATATATATATATATATATATATATATATATATATATATATATATATATATATATATATATATATATATATATATATATANTAAGCGTGAAGAAGATGAGAAAGATACTAACGTATGTCGAAGTAAAATATCTGATTATTATTGTGTAAGTACATTGGTTCGTGGCGACGACTATAGCACTGTAATGAGCAATCTATTTCTTTTACTGGCCGATCGGTACTTCTTTTTCGACTGAAACCGGAACCGAACTTCGGTTTCTGCCTCAGTTTCGGCCGGAACCTCAACTGAAACCTTCTTTTATTGTAATTTTTTATTACATATTTTGGGTGTGAACCAATGTTTTCTGTTATTTTATTTAACCTCATTAATGAAAAAAGCCCTTATTCGATAAACGACTTGTTTTGTTTCTTTTAAGAAATCAACAAACAGAATAATCACGAAACTTCTACAAGTGTCACAAAAAGATTGGGGTATTTCCGAAGTATGGAAACCTCTCGAACATTTCAATCGCAAATTTCAATCGTTGAAGATGGTCCGTTGGTTTTAATTCTTGCACAAGCTGAATTTTGTAAGGTATAAGATGCAAATTCTTCCTTATAATTCTTTGTAAAGACGATTTTCGACAATCGTTTCATTTTTGACTCTTTTGGAACAACCTGTATATTATGTAGGTTAAAGTTTATATTACAATCAGAAAAAAATTAAAAATAAATCAAAGCAGTCTTTATTTAACTTTAGTTATAAGTTTTGATAATAAAATAAATCATAATATCCGTGAAGTGGTTAATATATTTAAATAAAAAGCAAATTACTTTATTCGAGTCTTTGTTCTTTAGATAATCTTTTTAAATTTCTTTCATTAGAAAACCAAGCCTATTCGCTTTGCCGGTGTGCGTCAAAAACCGATGCTATCTCTCACTAATTAAGTCCCGGTTTCGGTCGGTTTACTGTCAAAACCGAAACTAAACCCAACTTCGATTCTTACGCCGAAACTGGCAAAAACCAAAACTTTGGTCAGACACTAATATAGTATGTCCTGAAAATTGTTTTTACAAAGAATTATAAGGAAGAATTTTTATCTTAAACCATAGAAAGTTCAGCTTGTGCAAGAATTAAAACCAACAGACCATCTTCAAATGGTCAAATGTTTTGAAATGGTTAAAGATGAAAGCCGATAACTACTATAGTCGAAAAATTAAAATATTTTTGTTCAAATAATAAAAAAAAAGTATGACTATGCTTACAATAGTTTATGTTAGATTTAATTTTAAATACGATTGGTGATATAAATGGCTAGTTCTTTGACTGGATACAAATTCTGAACTCAATTTGAAATCATACTACCACTGAGCGGTTGAAGGTTTTGAAGAGGTTTCTGGCTTTCCTAACTGTATCATCATTATCTAACATTATTGAATGCAAAATTTAATTGACGTTTTTAATATAACAACACTGAAATATTAGGGAAAGCAGATAATACAATCTTAAAACATACAAGACAAATATCTGCTATTTCAGTTAAGTGAATTTACATGTTAACTTTAGTATTATGTACTCTTGGTATGTACATTTAAACCTAAGGTTCTAAGTGACTTGTAAAAACTCTATTGTTAGAACATTGTTTTGTTATTTAAATTTTCCAACGCAACTAGATGAAATACACATATAACAATAAACCTGGATGAAGTGAATCTAGAAGTTCAAAATACTATTATTTATTAATTAAATTTATGAAAACGTTTTGAAACGATATTAAACATGTTAAAACTTTATCAAATGAATCAGAAATCTAATAGATTTGTAACAAATAATGACTAATTGTTTAACATTAAATTGATAATGCTAGACTGCAACTGTTCCAGCTAAATTGACACCCGTTTTAGTATAATGATTCCCAGCATGGCACTGGACCCAGTCTCCCAGAATCGATATCCTGAAGCCTATTGTTAACTGGCACATAATTAATTGTTTGGTGAACAGTGTATTTATTAAAACACGAATTGGCTTCTTGTTATTTCAATTAGTTTGTAATTAATGCCATAGAAGTATTTTTGCATTGTAAACAATAATTAATAAACTTATTTAAAACAGTTTTAATTATGTTTTATCGATTTTATAACTATTGTTTAATAGTTATTATATATATTTTAATATAATCATATTTTTTGAACATGCTTGTCATACATTTGAAAGAATATTGCTTTCTTTTGTTAAAAATTTGCAGAAAAAATGCCAAATAAAATAATTTATTGTTTTCGTTTTCTTTATTCTTTCTTAAGTTAAAACATTTAAATTCAAAAAACCAGAAAATTGAAAAACTGTTCTCATTTTTCTTTCTGTTCTAGTGTTTTATTTGATTTAAGATCTTAAATGCTATAGAAATATCAAAAACTTCTGTTAATAGTTAAGGGCAAACAATTACTTAAAGAATGAGAACTTGATTTAATAATAATATTAATTACATTAAAAGTAAGCTCGTAACAAAACTCGCTACAAGTCTATTTACGAAATCAATTTGTACAATATTTATTTAAGTATGGAATTTAAAATGAGCTTACTTATAATCGGTGCCACGAAACAATGTAATTGCATAGTAATAAGCAGAGATATTACTTCGACATACGATATTATCTTTTTTATCTACTTATTACTTAGTTGAAACCACAGTAAAGAAAAACCAGTTACGACACTCTTTTTTCTATCCTTCTCCCACTTGCCAAATAAAATGATTTAACATCACTTACAGTTGGTTGTTGGTTGTGATCTCCAGAATTTACACAGTGTATTTGGATATTTTATACAGAAATTTTAGGCGGAGTTTCATTAGTTTCATTTTTTTGTGATATTTAGTAGATGGCACTTTGTCACATTCGCAAAACAGTGAATAAGAGCTGCGCGCGCAACGGTGATACCAGTAGCTGTTACACTGTTTTAATATAAAGTTAGATATTTTACTATACATCGTCACAACCAACTACGACTCTAGGTCATTGAAACTGAATTCCGAGTGTCGCAGGCCTGGTTGAAACATTTTTCAATAATGTGAAGTACTTTGTAGCTTTATTCGAAACATTATTTAAGTAGTATACCCATTGGTTACTTCTTCACAAAGCGAACATGTATATAGCATTAACGGCTTCTTTAGAACACATAACGTTTCAGATTCTGGGCAGTACCATAATTTTGCAATTACATTGTTTCGTGAGCCCGACCATAGCCATATTCATTATGGAAATGTAAATCTATAATTTGAACATAATCATACTACCAGCTATTACTAGAGTATGCAAACGATTTTAAAGATTCTTAAGGAGGGACTTCATCCTGACAGCTCAAAAACAGCAATAGTGTTAATAGTGTTAAATAACAATTAAATCATTTGTGGCTTTTTATATATTGTTGCACGTATTTTTATTGTTATTACAAAAAAATTTAAAGTAAAAATATTAATATTTGAAAGCGTGGTAGTCTTCGACGTCAGACACTTCCTTAAAATGACCAGTTGCAATCAGTCCTTAAACAAGATAGAACAAAATCATTTAGATTACCTTAAACTTGATTAGATTGGCTGTCATGAAGCATAGATTTTTTTAAAATTCTTAAAAATGCAAAAATGATGGCCAAAATGCTATAAATTTGTTTATAAAACATCAAAAAATCAAGAAGATTCTATGTTTTACAATATAAAAAACAGTTTTATACATTGCCGATAAAGATTGAAGTGATTTCATTGAATGGTTTCCTAGAAAAAGCGGCAGCCAGTTTGAAACATGGAGTTTCGAGAAAAACGCGTTTAAAGTTTTCGGTAGTGTAGTTAACGTATTCGACGGCCTCTACAATTTTTTTTGTATCTTTGAAATGACTTTGAATATCAATAAATCATTTTAGAGGGTCATTCTAGACAGTATAAAAAATAAATTTATACAAAAAAGGTGATTTTTTTGAAACCTTCAGGGTGGGGTCTTTTTTAAGCCTTTAAGCTTATCAGATGTCTTTAACTTTTGGAGGTTAATTTGGTTTTTACTCTGCTTTGATCATTTTACGAAAAATCCGCATATCTAAGACATATATTTATAATTATTATAAATAAATGTTTAAGCTTCACTTTCATATTTTAAAATTGGAGTCACTTTAATTTTTTGAATTTATATTATCTGTTTTCTGGAGTAGTTATTTTACATTCTTATTACACAGTTATGTCAGGCTTGCGACACTCGAAATTCAGTTTCAATGACCATGAGTTGTAGTTGGTTGTGACGGGGTATAGTAAGATATTTAACTTTATATTAAAACAGTGTAACAGCTACTCGCACCAGCGTTACCTGCGCAACTCTTATTCAGTATTTTGGTGAATATGACAAAGTGACATCTACTAAATATCACAATAAAATTGAAACTACTGAAACTCCGCCTAAAATTTCTGTATGGAATATCCAACTACACTAAAAAAAATCAGGAGATCACAACCAACAACCAACTCGAGGTCATTCAAACGATATTTTTAGAGAGTGATGTTAAACCATTTGATTTGGTAAGAGGGAGAAGGATAGAAAAATTAGTGTCGCTACTGGTTTTTCTTTACTGTGGTTATGTATTTTAAATGACACTGAAATTGCTTTATTTATTTATCCATATATACTCAAACTAAAATTAGCTTCTGCTGTAATATTCTATCAGCATAAAAAACTCACATTTTCAAATAAAATATGAATGCACATTCAACGTTAAATCTATCAATTTTAGAGCGTAAATAATTCATAGATAATTAGCTTATTACCTTATATATATAGACCTCATCAGATATAAATAAACATAATTTTGAATACTTCATTAATTCATAAATTTTGAATGATTGTTGATTTCGTCGAAATGATTATAATTTGTGATTATTCATTCAAATTTAATTTATTTATATTATTAATAAAATAAACATATTACAACTTTAAGTTTTGATTTTATTTATTAGAAATATTTTGACACTGAAATATAACTACATAAAATTTTCTTGTAGGAAAGAAGTTGGGCAAAATTTGATTGAGTTAAAGTGATTGATCGGACGTTGCAATTTAATATTGAGTGGTGTTTATCCATGGTTTTATATTTCAAAACTAAGACAATAAATATGTGTTAACTAAAATGTAATATAAATACTCCTAAATTTATTCACTCTTAACATCTTGTGAATGATATCAATATCTACGTTCAAAATTTGAGAAAGTGACTTTTTCTAAAAATTGAATGCTAATAATGTTTTGCAGACTCTGTTAAAGTCTTAGTGGTTAAATTGTTTATTAAATATTTTTTAAATAAATATTCTAATCAAAGCCAAAGATATGATACTCACATTTCACTCTGTCACTAGTTTTAAACTCAATTTTAAGAAAATGAGCAACAAAGTTATTACAAATATTTTTGTTTTACTGAGATATACAGTGGAGGACAAAAGTATTGGCACACCATTAATATACGATTAAAATTATAAATAAATGGCACACAAGTAAGATAATTAATTTAATCTTTTAATATAACAATTCCCCATTATGTAAAAATATAATTTACAAAAAAAAGTTATAACAAAAACAAAGTACTAATTTAAAAATCACTAGATAATTAAATATATTCCAGGTTTCTAGAGACAAAAGTATTGGCACACTATGAATTAACATTGTTAATTTTAGAAAAAAGCAAGTTGTTCATATTATGTCGGACATTCTTTATGTTTTATGACTTCTTTTAATTTATTTTGCGTAGAAAATACTAATTTTTGCGTTGTATCTGAACCAATTTTTTTCCATTCTTCAGACAGAAGTTCTTTTAACTGACACTTGCTGGAAATGTTAAGTTTTCTCACCCGTCTTTCTAATTTTTCCTAAAGATGTTAAATGGGG
>NEEE01001072.1:11268-24184 GCA_002278615.1 Pogonus chalceus
TTTTTATATGCTACATATTTACGTCATTACATCATACACAAATCATGAAACAAAAGACGGCTATTACTGATAAAAAAACAAAACAAAACCGCACTACAAAATTCAAAGCCTCCTAATCTAAAACACAATCTTTTCCTCGCAATATTCAAATACAAAAACTGGTGACTTTATCGTAAACACGTGATATTTCTCCCATAAAATGAAGGTTTGTTAATTATACAAAAGCACTTTTGCTTTAACATTCCAATTTTACCAACCTCCTAACACGCTATTGTCAAACTAACTGATTATAATGTGTAAATATAATGTTAAATTTAACACTAGCTGAAAATCTATTATGAAAGAATTCTTATTCAAAAAAATGATTTAGCTCTTTTCAGCAGAAAAATCTATTTTAAACACTTGTAGATAAAAATCTTTAATATGAACAATGTTAATATTATTTATATATAATAACTAATATTTAAGTAACCCTTAATTCAGAAATAATTGCGTTTACCGAGCGAACAAGAAAATAATCTAATTTAATGTAAAATTTCATAATTTCCAAGTTTTAACTTAATTTTTCATAAATCTTTTCATCAAAAATATGTTAATTTTATTACAAACTTATAGATTTAGTTTTTTATTGTTGTGNTACTTTTTTATTTTTGTATTTCATTTATTCAAATAAAATTCATTAGTAATATCATACCTGAGTTTCCAACTTAAAAATTCAAATAAAAACTAGACAGCAATGATTTTTGACACTCACCTGAAACAAAAGAACAAATTATTAAAATATAATATACTTTAAAAAATAATCTCATATACATGACTTATCAAATAATAAAATGAAAATCTCATTAATTTAATTAATTATTCAAATTAAGTGACCCGGCGTATTCTAACACTGATGACAGAATTAATTAGCAAAATATGTTTTAGAATTAATTACAAATGATAACGCAACAACCTGGAGATATCATTCAAACATTGAGTATGACTAGACAACCTGGAAATTTCAGTGAAAAGATTTTATTTGATTGTGGAGATAAAAAATAAATTTAAACATTTCGTTTTTAATTAGAATTAGGATTTTGAAATAAGTAACATACTAAAGTATAATAATGCGTCTAATAATGCTATATAAAGCAAAAACAAAACATGGAAACGTACTTGATATTAATAGTAAAAACAATTGAATAACCTGCAAATAATTTTGACATAAACAGTATGTACATAAACAGGGTGTAGGGTAGACATTAAAGCATCATATACATTTATACCGAATTGGTTTTTCTATGCCACCGATTAAGTATAATGGTTTCCCGAGAATAATAAAAATTATGCGGCGAATAATAAAACCAACAAATTGTTACACATTGAGTCAATGTTACGCTTAGTGATTGTGTTTTGTTTTTATATCATTGTTTGTTTGTTACAGGGTATAAATAATACAACGGAATTGGTAATATTCTAATGGGGCTGTTGATGTTGATTGCTTATTGCCAGGTATTGCCTGATTGCCTACATTTTCAATGTTCATTATTATTATTGTTTAATATTGTATAGGTGTACATGTTTTCTGATGGTGGTTCTATTGTTGGTATTAACATAATGAAAACGATTTTTTATTTCACATCTTTTAGCGTAATTATTCTTACTTGTACTCATGTATATAAATAAAGAATTTCAGGTGTCTTTTCTTATTTATTTAATAAAAGTGTGACTTGTGTCATCGTAGTCTTTCAAGCAAAAGCAAGTAAGTAAAAATTTAAATATTTGTTTCTTATTAAATTTAACTACGAAACTAATACTAACAGTAATAAATTAAAAAGTATCCTATTCGTAAAATCTGTAATATTTGGCAATTTTTTATTTTTTTAAACTCCATATTATTAGAGGCAAGGCCTTTCAACTAGAAGATCTTAGAATTTAGGAGGCCCCAAAAAGCAGATTAACAACATATGATAATAAATAAAAACAAATTTTGGAGAGAGCCCCAAAAATTAAAGTTAAATTATAGTTAACTTTAAACTTCTTGGACATTTTAAAGCATAAATCTAACCACTAAGAATAAAAATAATAAATTAACCAATTTTAGAAGAGGCCTTAAAAAATAGAGCTTTCAAGAATAGATATCTTAAGACACAAATCTAACAAGAAAAATATATGATGATAATGGCCCCACAAAGTATAGTTAACTTTAGACATCGTGAGAATATAAGTAGAATAATGAAAGATAAAAACACACAAAATATGAAACAAAAAATAATAAACCAAAAGTAGAGATTTTAATTTTGGTCCCATTGAAAAGACAACACTGTTCAGTGCATTTGTACAGTGCTTCAAGTTAGTTAATTAACTTAATTCTGCTCAAATCCAATGTAATGCTTTTAGTGAGATTAAATTACTGTTTTTATACTAAACTGGATCCAGATAAAACACGTGAGATTTAAAGGGGTTTCGCGAACGCGAAATCGTGAACCAAGAGGTCACAAAAGAAAGACTATCCTTCCAACCTTAAAAATTCTACCGAAAAAACTTTCTAGTTTGTTTTCTTTTCAATGTGATTTAAATATGTTTTTGTCAATTGTGGTTTGTTTAAGGTAATCATGGAATTTTATTCCTACTAGATTTTTGCTTGTTTGTTTGAAGATGATAAAAGTATTGCTTTTTACTCTGTTACAATTCTATTTATTTATATATTTTACCAGTGTATATTATATTTTATAAGGAAAGCCAAACAAAATAATTATGCACATTATTATACACAAATATAATTACAAATAAAGACTCTAATTCGAAAATTTATTTGTAAATAATAGATTAAAAACATAGTCATATGTCAAAATTGTTTTTGTAATTGTTTTAAATAAATTTAAATATTGCAATGTATTTGATATAGGACAGCATTTCATATAAGCTAGCTACAATCATGTATTAACATTAAATTAGATAAAAGAACTAATATTTTGTGAATTAAGCATAGTTGGCTGTTTGAAAAACAAATGCTATAATTATTTTCATTGTTTCGGTTTGTTATAACACTAAATAATAAAATTCCTTTACTGTTATGTGTGATATTAACTAGAAGTACTAGAATGGCAGACAATAGCCACAAAATTTTGTAATTTCCCAAGCAATAACATCAAAAAAGAATATTTAAGAACGTAGCTCATTAAAACCCGAAGTAAATACATAATTTCTGAAAAAATATTTATTAGAATATTCTTGAAAATAATTTCCAACAGAATAAAAAAAAAAAAAAATCTGGAACGAGAAAAAGTCTCGCGTCTATTGTCCGCGTTTGTTACATTTTTCCATTATCCGGGCTTTTAATAAAACACATAAAGCAGACGACAGCAGTAAAATCCTCATCAAATCTGTCTTTGGGAAAAAAGGCGTTCGTGGGACACAGATGTCTCAGTCATTTAATATTAAAAACGGTGCTAGGCGCTTAATTCTTATAACGGAGATACCTATGTGCGACGTGCGGCTATGCCACGCAGGAGCGTATGCCCTAGGATTTTCTTTTAATTCGTTTCAATTTATTCCTTAAACAGGACACGGGAATACCTAAACCGCTTTTCTCTAAATTACTTCCAAGTATATAGATTCTACCCTACTTATTAAAAACACATCTTCAAAATACTTACATATTAATATATATATTTAAAAATTGGTTTCACGGAGTCCCGAATTCTAATATCAGTTTCATAAAAAGGGGTACGTTTCAAGGAAATCTGTGCTCAGACAGGCAAAGAGATAAAAAACTAACCAGCTAAAGAGAATTTATTCTAAAAATTATTTCTATTGAAAAAAACAATTGACAGCTACTAATTTATGTTAAAATAAATAAATCTGTCAATCAGTAAAGCTGACAATGTTGGACTTTAAAAGTCAGTTCATTTTGCTAATGTTCTTAATAATAATAAGAACTTAAATCTTAAATTTTTAATATTTTATTTACAAGTTAGATTTCTGAGTTTTGTCATTCAATAAAAGTTGAAATTCTTTATAATTGTAGCAAAACTTTATACACAGGAATTAAAGAATATAACAGAAGTATATCCATATATTTTCTAAATAAATCAACTTGCAACTTTAATTAACTTCAATAAATCGAAGTGTATATATCGATTAAAAATATTTTAATACAATATTGTGTCCACCAAGGGCAAGATAAACCAATTAAGAACTTGAAATGAATCCTTTAAAACTCACATAAACGAATATAAACATACAATTTCTTCCAGTTTCTTTCATCGAAACGCAAAACTCAAAATAATATATTAAAAATAATTTTTATATTGTTTTATATTAATTTAATATTTGGTAAAGAATAGGATCATGTTTTAAAAATAACTATGCGTAAATATTTCATAAAATAAAAACCAAAATATTAATGTTCTCTGATAGCATTCAGTAAAAATAAATAATTCAAACGAAAAAGTACTTTTAGAATAATCTATATAAATAAAGCATAGTCATGTAATGCTATATAATTATTGTCATAAAATTATATTCTTTTATATATAAATATATGTATTTATCAAATAAAACATATATTTTTAACGTTTTTATATTTATTCGTTCGTTTCTAGTAAATGAATATTTAAGAAATAAATGCATTTGTTTAAATAAATTTATTTAAAGCGACAATATATTAGTAATTAAAAATCCTGTTGAATAATGAAATAATACGTAGTAAATACGGTCCTGAATTTAACAACCTAGGCATGTGACACAAGGCACTTAATTCCGTTTCTCGTGGCATAAACAGCCCTACATTCCACCCCCTAAGTCCAGCACTGTCGCAACAACAACTTCATAATGCACTCCCTCGTGGGGCCATCATTATGTTGGCAACATTGTATGTATATGTATACATAGGAAAGTGTAACATTTGAATTTAAGATAGTATTAGTTCATAGTATGTTAGAATCATTATTGTTGCATTTATGTTAACTTATATGTAACATATATGTATGTATTTGTGGAACACATGTGTTTCTAAATGCTTCTACTAAGAATAGGTGACTAAAGTTAAGTTTTATGAGAACCGTAAAGGAGTACTAAATTGATAGAGTGTGTTTAAGTTTCGAATTTTCTCGAATAATAAATTACAAACACACATTTTATTACTATTTTAATTTAACTATTTAAAATTTCATTAAAATCTATTCATTAACTTTCAGTTAATAAATCAATAATCATATTAATCATTAATACATGTAATTGAAAATTAATTATTCAAATTTAAGCCCGAAACTATAAGACACTTTAAGCAGTAATAAATAAAATAGGTTGTAAACCACAAAACCACTTTATAAAATATGACTAAGGTATACATGAACTGGATACTAAGATGTTCCTTAGGGATAACACCTTAGTCCGCAATTACAATGATCCCAGTACGGACCATCATAGAATTTCTTAACGTTATTGTATAATTTTGGTTTAAAAACTTGTAGTTAGTTTGAAAATTTTCGAAACTAGTTAATTTTTTTGTAATTTACTAAGTAGTTTTTATAATTGGAAAGTTTTCTTTAAGTTTTATCATTTTACTTTAAGTTATAATCTCTCAATTTCTTAATACAGGGTTGGAATAAGATATATTCAACTATTTTAGCAGCAATTGACATATTAATCTATGAATTTTAATAATTTTAGCTTGCAAGACATGCAATATACTTCAAAATATAGATTATATATTTGAATTGAAGTTAAATACATTGAATGAAAAGATTTTTATCTTTAAAATTGCATAAAAATGAAATAAACATGCATTGTATATTTCAAAATACAGTAAAAATCATTTATAATGACAAATTTACTTTATTNTTAACATAACCTTAAAACATTAATAGCTTTGTAGAAACATGTAATAATTCCAAATTTATAGCATTCCAACCCTGTAGAATGTTTCACAAGATATCGAAACGCTGAAATTGGCTAAAATCTTGAGACATTTACGTTTGAGACACGATTCAATATCGAAACATCAGATGCCACCCTAATTATTAAACTCTGATTAATGTTTAAGTTAATTTATCATGTTTGTCTGTGATTAAGGATTTCAGATATTTGCCGACGATGAAAAATTTACGAGATATTTCCTTATTTAAGTATATAAACATAATTTATAAATATTTATATTAAATTCTTACGTAATATATTAAATTAATTATTAGTAATAAAGAATTTAAAGATTTTTTTACGATGTCATAAAAATGATTTTATAGCTTGAAGTTAAACACAATAATTTGTAAGTTAAAGTGTGTTATTAAATATATATCATCGTAAAAATGAATCTTCTTCCGATAAAATATCATGTTTATTACTTCGTTTCATATAAAATGAATTTGTTTTAGAATTATGTGCTTTATAAATAATTATGTATTCGTCGCACATTAACTTCTAGGAAAATAGAAACTATTATCAATTATTCTATCTCTATTTGTAAGTTTGAAGCTAGTGTTCCGTCCAAATCAGTTAGTCAAATCTTTAGGCTGGTTTGCCCGTCAAGGGATGATGTGGGAAAACAATAATTATTATAAATGAATCTAATATAGACATAGACAAAAGGTAGTTTGATAAAATCACTAAGTTCCGTGATAAAACTGATTGTTGTTGAAGATAATAATAAATATGTCAGTTATTCTAGGAAAAGGGGTTTGTTATTACGATTCAAACGTTATAATGAAATAAAAATTTACAAAACTGCTTTTACTTTATATATGATGGTTGAGGGATTGCAAATGCTCATAAGGACAAATGTCAAATGAAAGACATCACACAAAGGAGGGAATGAGAGTAAGAATCTTACCCTCACATTTTGAGGGTACTCCAGAGTCTTGCCTTCTTCCTCTTTGCTCCTTACTTGAACGTAAGGGTCGAACCGAATGGACAATATATATCTCTATAGGGAGAACTATTTCAAAATTTAGTAACACACATATAAGGATATACACTTATTTTATAAAGAAATGTAGTTTACATAATTTGTGATAAGTTTATCCTACTACCTCAAATTAAAACTTTGCATTTTTGATGAAAAAATTTCAATTTAATCGGGAAAAAATACATAAACATTCTTGATTAAATATAAATATAATATCTTTTAATCTTCATTTAAAGTTTGAAACTTTAAGTGGACGTTTTTGATTTAAATTCAATTTTTTACTTTACATGTGTATGTGCGCTAATAATCGTAATTAAATAAAAATATATCAGAAATCCTACTTTCTTTAGTAATATCCATCGTAAAAAAGGAAAAAAAATTAAAGTCTACGGTGCAATACTTTGAAGAAAGGGCCAAGAAAGGTGTAAAGTTTGTAATAAGAGAAATCTAAACCTAAATATTACCAAAAACTAATAANATTGGTTTCCTGGGTTACACAACTGATGGTATCGTTAACCTCAACGAAAAAGTTAACAAACATATTTTCGAAAGCAATCCTACACACACGGCCTACCTCAGCACTCTCTAGAGAGCCAGTAGCCGATGTACAACCCCAGAGGCTCTCAGCGAAGATGCAGCAGCAGGCCTGTGATCTCGCTAGGGAAGCATACACCTATCAAATGTTGTAGAATCGTAGCGTAGTAGCGAGCGCGGTGAGAACGAGGTATTCCAAGCCAAGGGTAGCTTGGTATTTCTGGAAGATTTCTGGAATCTTAAAATGGAAGGTAGCTTCGAAAATAGGGGAGGATTATTTGTTGGGGTGGTTACCACTACAGATAATGGACTGTTTAGAATACTGTTTCAAGCCACAATATTATTTCGATCGATAAATATCAAATTACTTTCATCGTCTACAATGACGAAGTATTTAATGATAAATTAATACAAATTTAACTTAAAATTGAAGACAAAGCATTGCTTGTTTTGCATATTATAATAAAAAGGAAAATTCTCATAATAATTTATGGCATGTTATCGATCGTCCTTCACAAATATCCACTTTAAAGTCCTAAAAACCTTTCTCTTAGACAAACAAACCATAAACCTTACCGATCAACATCGTACAGTAAGTGAAAACGAAGATTAACTAAACACATACATACATACATAAGTATTCAAGGTTAGCACCTTCAGCACTTAACACTTCTTACGAATTCATTGTGTGTCAAACACCAACGCCACCTGTATTCATTGTGGTCACAAATCGACGCATGACCTAAAACCATGACCTTTTGCTTGCTTATACTCCAAAGCTATTGAAAATACAATGGATTCTGCAATTGTTATCAATACTAAATTTCAAGAGTACTTCAATAATAAGTAATTTATTTAAGACCAAACATTGATTTTGAATAGTTCTTAATATTACTTATTAATTTAGGGACGTTTCAATAAATTTTCAGACAAAACTAAATAATCACAGCCAGATCCTATTTCAGGAATTAATTTTAAATGCAATGTATATGAAACCTAGAATAATTTGTTATTTATTACTTTTAAAATATTACAAATAAGATTTCTAAGATTGGAGTAAATTATTATAATATGATTTTGGTCTACTGGAGGACAAATAAGAATAACTTATTAAATAAATTTGACCATTTTTTGATTTGGCTTTTTCTAACATCAGGACAAATTTTTATAAAAAGTTTTCGGTTTAATTGTGAACAAAAAGAAACAGTTTATAACATGAGATTTGACCATTTTTTGAATTGGTTAGATTTTGATCTAATTTTGGATAAAAAGTATTAACTTCAATTAAATTTGACGATTTTTTGGCCTGGTCATATTTCTAAGCGCTGTAGAATGTTTTGTAATAAGTTTTTGGTCTAATCATGAAAAAAATATACCAAATAATTTATTAAATAAAATTGAACTCTATCTTTGACCTGGTTAGTCTTATTATTGACAAAAGGCAAGAATTTATGAAATAAAATTTTGAACGCTTTTTTAACCAAAATACAACTAAGATGAGTGTTCTAAAATTCACATCAATCCTTTTAGAAATCTGTTTCTTTATCTCTTTTGAGATTATTAAGACTTCTATATATTTTCTATTTCTCATTTTTGTACAAATATGTACATAACTTTACCAACAACGTTAAAGATTCCTAAATTTTTAAAAATTAATGTCAAATTATAAAAAAAAAATAGATAAACATAGTTATTTAGTTACACCCCATTGCAAAAAAATAAAAATAATAATTCTTATATAAATTAATAATTATAAGCTATTCTCTAAATAAGACTTCTTAAAAGAGAGGAAAACAAAAACTTTAAAATTTGAATTAAATGTTCTTTCCAGAAAGTTTAAAATAATATAATCTATTTTTACGAAACCTTAAAACTAAGAATATTAATTTTAAAGCAAATTATGCGATGACTATAAATGAGATCTTGCAGAATCTTCCATTAAACTTATACATATGATTAGTCACCAATTTCTAAGATTATTCTAAGAACAAATATTTAAAATGAAGAATAGTTGAATTGTTATAATAAAATGTATTTGTATGAATGACTTTAAAGTTCAAAACAATAAAATCTTAACGAATCTTTGAGTAGGTTACTCACGCCATCGAAGTCAAAACGACAAAATAAAACAGTTTTTTACTTATTTGAATTCGCGATGACGTAAGAAGCAACGTCGCTGTTGTCTCAAGACATAGCACAAAACAACTCTTTGTGTTTACATCTTCGTTGTAAGTTGACCACATGCAAGACAAGGATACTTAACATATAAATAAGACAAAAAGAAAAAGAAATAATTGTATACATAAAATAAAAGACGAGTCGTATATTAGACAAAAATAGAAAACATATTTCATAATAATGAAGAGAAGGATAACTGTTGAGTTAAAGAACACGTGCGCCATTGGCTGGTGATGTCATCTTTGAATATTATAATTGGCAGCATTGGTTAATGTAACTTATACAACGTGAAGGATTTAAAAATTTTAATCGACTAAGTTTATTTATGTTTATATAGGAGCATTTTAATACTAAATCTTAACACGGTTTATTTAAAGATTGTATCAATAAATATTGCTACATTTTAAGTTTATTTATTTACTAATGTTATTAAGTGTTTTGTCGCTAAAAATAGCGAAATATTAACACAAAACTTTTTCCATAATACTAGTTAAGGCTTTTAAATTAATATATGAATTTAAATATACGGTAGATCAAAGTAAAACTCGTACAGCAAATATTCAAAACCATTTAAATAGATCATAGTCATTTCTTTTAATAATATTGTCGAAATTAAAACAAAAAATACGTTTTTTCCAATAGTTATAATTCATATTAATTAATGTTTTGGCAAATTTAAGTCTTTTGGTTTTGTTAACTTCACTAATATAAGGTTTCTTCTTAATTAAACGACCACGAAATTATTGTTTTTTGTAAAGCACTTCTGGTAGTTTATCTTAAATATTCCAACTTTGGACAATCCAAGATTCATTACAATTGGTTAAGATTTTTCGGGACTTGGTTTTTATCTTATTTGCAGTCTCATATCTTTCTTGATACATTTTTATTATGTATTGCAATAAAGACTTACTTCTAATATATATTTTTTAATTACTGAGTTTAATGAACCTTTTTAATTACTTAATTTTGTTCATCAATAAATGTCTGACCTCTCTGCCGAACTAATTTTTAATTTACTATAATATATATTTAAAGTCTAATAAAAGTTTTCAAAACATTTAAATATAATAAATTTCATTACAAAACATAATTATCTCTAGAATATTTATAACTGTACGAGTTTAGTTTTGTTGCCGTTTTAACTTTTGATTTGATAAACACTCTATTTTGTACCGCGCTTCAATATAAAGACAAATAGGTTTTTATAGACAATGATTTCATAGATTTGAAGTTAAAATATAAACAAAAGAATAATATTCAAGGATAATACTATAAGTAATATTGGGATTCCAATTTCAAATAAAAGAACATCTCAAATAGAATCAAATGATTGACAAAACCATATAAGTTCCAATTCTGTGCAAATATTATTCATACAACACAAATAAATAGTAAATCAGAAATCATAAAAATAATTCGATAATTAAATTACCATAACATCTCAAATCATATATGAATACATATAAATATATTACTCAATTCTAAAAATATCGCGTATATTATAGACTCTTTCAATAACAGATTTACAATTCATCTTTCTAACATCTGTGCTTTTCTCTAACCTAATTTTCAACTAGAATCTTCTATGTTATAATATAACATAAATATATTTTATATGTAGTACTGCATGAAATGCAACTGAAAATAGAGTGTAGGAGTTGCTAATTGGTTGATCTATGGATCATTGTGACCTTTCCAACTGCATATGTAATCATTTTTCGTGAGAATATATTTTACCTTAAAAAGGAATAAAAACAAATGAGCTTTAATAATTATGAACTTTATATACCCAAGGCCAACTGCATTAAAAAAAAAACTGAAGTAAAAAATTAATTTGCAAGTCTAACTAGTAAACAAGAAATGCATCTACAATTTTATTAACAACGTTTTACAAATAGAAAAATGTACCTTAACACACGATAAAATAAGAAATAAATTAAATAATATATGTATATAAAATAATGATGACACGATTATCTAGTGAGCTGTTGTCAAATAAAACAAAAGACGCTTGAAACAAATAAATTGGAGGAAATTTTTATATATTTACACTAACAATGTTTTATATATGTTCAAAAATCGTTTATATGGATGATACTTATTCATAGAAAGTAAATAAATGGAAAATTGAAAATAAAAATAGTTTTTTTTTACGTGTTGAGAAAGAGAAACAATTATCTGTGGCAATCTTTTGCATAATAGACGGCGGATTGCTTTGTTTGGGAACATGCTCGTTATATCAAACGCCTAGCGCAGATTTTCAGATGTTACAGGGACGGACTACCATTAAAAATATTCATATCTAATAATAATCATGTTTTATTTCGATAGTTCTTAGTTAAATAATTAAAAAGAGTTTAAAAATAAGTAATGCCAACCCTGAAATTTTGCCTCTATCGATGCATACTGCGTCCAAGAATTAGAACAACCGGTTGCGCTCCTTTAACGATGTGACGTCACAAGGACCAACCATATCCCTGAATCCACCCTCCACCTTCCGTCCGGAACTAAAACGGAAAGAGGGACTCCGTCTGCCAACATCACCATTCCCGAAACTTTAACAAAAGCTCTGATTTCCCAATCGTGGAGTCCTATTGTTCCTCAGCTCGTTGCAGAAAGAAAACTCCAAAGAAAAAGACGAAAATATAAAAGACAATGTATAAGGTACACGGAGTGGTTGATGCAAGGGCGCTTTTTAATATAAAAATTCACGTTCAGGTGTTAGATAAGTGGGCTATGTACAATTGATTTTTCTCTTTTTTTGCATAAAAAGGAACTGTTTTTGTTTTTGAAGCTTTTTATTTTGCAATTTAACGTTGTAGGGTGCTTTGACATAAAAAATGAAGCGTAAACCATAAATAAATAAAATTAAATAGATTAATTACTAATTGTGACATTGTTTTTGTTTTGAAACATAAATATTAAGTTTTTAATTTCTGACAGGTGAAGCACCTGATTCAACTGTCTATCAATTAATTTGTAATAATTAATAATACAATAAAAATATATACAATATGAATTAAATTATTTGTATTTTAGTAAAAAATGTTTTATTTTTACCTTTGATGTATGTATATAATACCAAAAAATTATTCATCAAATATAATAATTGAAATGGTCTTTTTTATTGTTTCAATTTGGATTAAAACTGTATTAAATAATTAAATTTTACACCAGGAGCTCTCAAAAGTTAAACACACTCACACACAATGTTTTATAACAAGCGTATTCATAAAACATTATTAATTTTTAAAGTTTAAAAGACCTTTTATTAAACGTAACTTGATATTTGTTTCATTCGTAAGACCAGAAATA
>NEEE01001129.1:25665-54011 GCA_002278615.1 Pogonus chalceus
ATACTTTAAGAAATAGATTTAATGAAGACAAAGCTGCAAAGCTTTTGTTTATTAAATATAATATTCCACCTTCAGAATCAATTCATTTGATTTAATTTGCTAACTGTTATTGATAATATGTTAATTTTGATTTTCAACGCCTGTGTAGATTTATTATTTTCTAATTAGAATTAAAGAGTTTAACTGAATATTGTTTTTATTTGCCCTTAAAACATATCTCTTCTGCCACCACCTGTAACAACGCCTCCGACTCCGACTTCCGTTCCGATTCCGATAAACCAAATTCAAAAACTCCGACTCCGACTTCGGTTCCGATAAAACCACCTCCGTTACATCCCTAGTTGCTATATACACGAACTCTTTGTAAATAAGTAATCACTGTAAATAAAACAAAAATACATAATTTTTCAAATAAAATTGCGTACTTAAGTACGCAGTATTAAGAAAATGAAAAAAATAATTACATATATCGAAGTAAAATATCTGCTTATTATTATGTAATTATATTGATTCGGGGCGAGGATTATATACATTTTATACATTTTGTGCTAAAATATATTTAAATATTCCATTAAAAACGAGAAATAACCATAATACACCTTTATAGAATAAATTTTCACGAGAAAATCACTGTGAAAATAAACTAGACAAAATCATAAATTAGTTTGAACGTAGTTTATAACGTAAATGTCAGTGTATACAAATATAATGACAGCTGATTTAAACTACCGATTGCCCAGAAAATAAAATTAGTTGCGTTGTCAATACATTTCCAAATAATCAATTTAAAACATTAAAATGACATCCTGTGATAGTTACACTTTAAAATTATACATTTAAATAGTCCAAATGGTTAATTATAATTAATTATTTTGATATAAACCCTACTTTATTTTATAATAAAATGATTTATTATAGAAATTTGCAATTTTCATATTTATTTATACAAATGAACTATTTTAGTTGCTAAATTATTTTTTTTTTTTTCATTTGAATGAAAAGTAATAATGAATTATATTTAACAATATATTTTTGTTTCAAAATAGTTTTAAAATATTTTTACTATCTAAAGCTTATCAAACTTATCTTTAAATAAAAAACAAGATATTTTAAATAATAACGTTCAGGGTAGAGATCAAGATTTATGTACATTCTATATTAAATTAAATATTTTTTGAAAAATACTCATTGTATTACTAAATTAAATGTTCTGAAACATATTGTGTCCTAGTATCGCTAATTGCAGGGCCGCAACAAGGCAGGAGCAACAGGGGCACTTGCCCAGGGCCCAGATTAAAGGGGGGCCCAGAAAGGTCTCTTAAAAAAATAAAAGAATAATTATTTTGGGTGTATATTTATTTAGACTTAAAAAAAATGAAAGAACAAGAGCTTCAAAACTATCGTATATGCATATTAGTTTCTTTTTTTTTTGTTTTTTTTTTTATATTAAGGGGGGAGGGTAATTTGAAAGTCTTACCCAGGGCCTACAAAAAGCTAGTATTACTTTAAATGCAATATGTATTATTGAAAGAAGTTCACAGTAATTTTTAATTTTAAACAGTATTTTAAAAAATATTTATGTGATCTCAAAATTAATCGTACAACTGTATATACCAGAAGTCTACTGTTTTTATTGTATAGGAAATTCAATGGCAAAATTTTTATTACGCCTTAAATTTTTCTCTATTTATGTTCGGACAAATATTTAAGTAGTTTACAGAGTGCCATGCAAAATAAAACAAATAACTTTAATTTAAGTGACATTATATTTTCATACAATGGACCTTTTAAATGATTTATGACAATCCTGTCTCAAGATAAAATTTGCATCTTTAAGTAGTTTACAGGGTACCATGCAAAATAAAACATTTCTATGAAATTGTTTATTTGAGTTTTCTTTATTTGTATAAAAATTAATTACAATTTTTAAGCTACATATTACCAGGTCTGTTTCCGTCATCAGTTGTGACACCTAATGGTGGAGATGATATCTGATGCCAGATAGAACACATCACTCAATTAAGTACATTATGAAGCTGCTAATTACATGTATTAAAACTACCTATTTTCAGTTTGGTAATGACTTTTATCAACAAAAAGATGGCATGGCAATGGGTTCATCCTTGTCACCAATAATAGCGAACATATACATGGAGTATTTCGAGGCAATTGCATTAGATAAATCATTATTAAAACCATCCACCTGGCTTAGATACGTAGATGACACATTCGTCATTTCGCCACATGATGCAAATATAATACAAGCGTTCTTATCCCATCTTAATACCATAAAACTATCAATTCAATTTACCTGTGAAATTGAAAAGATCAAGAAACTTCCATTTCTTGATGTCCTTATCCTAAGGAACATTTTAGGAGGGATTTCTACTACGGTATATAGAAAACCTACCCACACCGACAAATACTTTAATTTCTATTCTAAGTATCACAACACCACGAAATTAAGAATAGCACTTTCTTTATTTAATAGAGCAAAATTAATTTGTTCAAATGAACAATTGCTTAAGAAGGAACAAAGCCATATATATAAAGTTTTGTTGAACAATGGTTTCAATTGAAAAACTATAATTAAGGCTCTAAATTACAAAAAGAAGAATTTTGTTGACCAAGACCCCAAGAAATACATTTCTTTACCGTACTACAAAGATTTTTCCGAGAGACTTGGAAGAGTTCTCTCCAAAAACAAATTTAAAATTGCTTACAAAGCAAGTAGTACCATCCGTAGTACAATTACCAAAATCAAACCTGTTTAATCTTCGACACAAAATTGTATTTATACAATTCCTTGTCAATGTGGCAAACAGTATATTAGGGAAACTTGTAGACTATTATCTACAAGGGTAAATGAACACTAGAAGAAAGTAACTAGGGGTGAAACGACAAGTTCCAAACTCGCCGAAAATGCTTGGGAAAATCATCATCATTTCCAATGGGAAAAGGCTAGAGTTTTACACAAAGAGAGCAATAAATTTAAAAGAAAATTTATAGATTTGGCATATATCTCTTCAACCTAAAACTCTATAAGCCAAACAAGTCTCGATATACCACCAGTTTGGGTAAACTTACTCAAAAGAGACGATTATAGTATTAAGGATATGCCAACCAATCAAAACCCTACATGCGTCTCTACCCCCTCCACTATCCAATAGTCGGACTAGGTTTTTAACCCCTAAGGTGATTTTATTGGAACTGACAATGGATAAAGTCCTATTAAAAGTATCTAATAACGAGTTACCATTGTCAACTAATCCCTTAAAAAAATGTTATTTTTTCTGATAACCAATAGGTATTATTTTGAATATACAATGAAAATTAAATATATTAGCACTATAAATTATTTACTTTGAAGTTAATTCGAATAGAAACTGAAAAAAAAGAGAGAATAATGAATTTTATATATCAAAAATCTTCATAACATTTTAATTTAAATAATTTAGTAAATTGTAAAAACGCTTGGTACAAATACTAGAATAAAATTTTTTTCGTTTAATAATAAATAATCTGACTATTATCTAGAACATTTGTAAATTGTAAACTAAAAGAAATCTTTTATAAAAATAAAATATTTATAAATATAATAATTTCAAAATATATTTCTACTTTAATTAGTAAATATAATACCAAAATGTTTTAACAAATATTTAAATATGATTTTATAAATTAAAAATATACTGAATGACTGTGTTTTGATAAACAATAAAAGTATAATCACAAAATAGAAAAATTTCAACATAGAAACAGCTGTGAAATTTTATAGTGTTGAATAGTATGTATCAAACCACTAAATATTCAACAATATAAATGGTTTATTGTTTGATTGATTACAAATATACAAATATATTGGCAATGTATATGAGTTCATAGAAGACATATAACAAAAATTATATTAAACCAGAGTGAATGCAAACCCACTAGCTGGCCAATTTACATCAATAGAAAATAGTAATACAGCATATCAAATAAAACACAAATACATACTACCAATAAACCACGCACAATTCGAATACAACCACATTAAACATTTAATTAATTTTAAATATTATTATCAACAACATACCTTTTCCATCTAATTTAGTATTGTAATTACTCATTATTGTTGCATTTGAATAAAAAGTACTTGTATGATATAGCAATTAAGTTGGATATTAGTATTAATTATAATAAAGTGTCCTTCGTAAATAAACAAATGAAATACACAAGTATAAATAACATTGAAAAAATTAAAATCCGTCCTAAAATGATCGCCTCCAAAATTGGCATTAAGATCAATTTAAAAAAAGAATATTTAGTCAAAGACTGATTTATTTAAAATGTATAAATATAGTTCAAATTTGAATTAGTATTAACCAAAAATTTATTTAAAATCAGTTAATATTGGATGACATAAGTAAATTATATTCTTAACTACAGAGGCTTCTATTTGTTTTGAACGACATTTAGTTTTTAACTTTTCTAACGTTAAAAAGTAGCTTATTTTTATTAATTTCTTTATACACAAAGAAAAGGTTTATAAATAACAAAAGTTTTTGCAGTTTATAGAGCATATATTTTTATTTCAAGAAACATTTTTGTCATCTACGTAGCACTCTTTTCCGTAGGCCATGTTAAAGGTGCACCGAGTTAATTTTTCAAAATTCGAATTTGTCACAAAATGGGAGCCTGTCAAAAAATGACTTAAATTTAACCCTTTTTTTTCGTTTTTCTTTATATGAAAAATAGAAAAAAAATTTTTTTTTAAAAGACCACAAACGATGATAAATTTTATGATCTACAAGCTGGAGAAAGAATCAAAATGATTGGGTAAACCGTTCAAAAATATCGTGGGAACCGTTGTTTTGAAAAAAAAAAAAATGTGTTTAAAGTTTCAGAAGAAGTATTTAATAGAAAAATTCATCTTTTTATAAGTTTTTAAATGTTATTTAAATGTTATGACCCTTGAAAAGTTTATCAAATCGGCTATAGAAATCGAATCCTTGAAATATTTTGCTATAAGAATATTTAAACAAAATTAATTTTTGAAACTGCAATACGTACTTGTCCTATCTGAGGAGTTAAAATGTGAAGTTGAATATTAAGCTTTAAAATTTACAATGTCGCTGTCACTCAGTGTTTCTGTAAATGTGAATATAACCAAAGATTTTATACTTACAATTAGATATATGTATGTGTCTTAAGATAATCTTCTTTTCTATTGCGCTTTCATTTTACTATTTTATAATGTTGATATTTTTTTTCAAATAAATACATATTTTGTTTATAAAACAGTTCAAATTCAACATGTTTTATTAGAACACAGTATTGGTAAGCAACACAAATGACAAAATAAGACTCACTACACTGTAAAACTTTAAAGCACATCACTTATTATTTACTAAAAACGATATTATTAGAAAGTGATGTTATAAGTATTGTTTTAGCGAGTGGAAGAAGGAAACAAAACTAATTTCGCTATAATGTGATTATACAAAATAATTGACATAAAAGAGATAAATCGTAGGTTAAAAATTTGTTTTTGGTATTTAAACAAATTTAATATCTTTTGATTTCTTTTTTAATAATTAAATTTATGAATATAAGCATGAAAAGCTGCTTTTATTGCTTGTTTATGTTATTCAATGTTAATGATATTAAAATCTGTCTGTATACAAATTATATTGAATAGTTTTTAAAACAAAAAGTAAATTAGTAAGTTTTTAAATAAATTTTTTTCAAAAAACATAATGTGAACTTAGAATAACTACAAATTATTTTTAATGTCCCAATAAGAGATATCAATGCTATTGCCAGGTCCGTAATTAGCTTTTTGTGGGCCCTGGCCAAGAATTTCAAATTAGCCTCCCTCCAATAACAAAAAAAAAAAAAACTTTCTCAGCTGTATACGATAGTTCTGAAGCTCATGTTCTTTCAGTTTTAAAGTTTGGTTACAGACTTATGAAATAAATACAAAATAATTATTCTTTTTTTGAGAGTCATTTCTGGCCCCTTTTTCGATCTGGACCCAGGGCAAGTGCCCCTGTGTCCCAGCCTAATTACGGCCCTGGCTATTGCCATTTAAAAATGCCCAAATTCATCGAGAAAATATTAACAAATTATTTAATTGTGCATAATATTTGATTAGTTTATTATCAAGTAAACATAATTTGGTGAATAATAATGTAAATCCCATAAATTATCTAAATATTTATGAACGTTATGATTAAGACAATCCAATACAGTACAACTTTGATATATCAATCAAATTTTCCCTAAATAATATTCAATTTACATTTAATTCGAAGTATATGAAATTTCAGCGTAATGCTTAAATGTGTTCAGCATCTACATGCATGTCGTTATATGTAAAGGAGAGGTTGTTACTTGAGTTTGCAAGTCGTAAAACAAGGATATAGACCGATTACAGGTATACGTAAGAACTTAAGCTCTTTATATTAGTATTTTATGGTTTTGTGGATAAACTAATTGTAAAATGACTGGTTTTTAATGATCCTTAAGCGGAATAATTAATTTCAATTTAATTTCGTTATTTATTTATAATTCAAATATCAAATTGCTTTGTGACCTGTTTATTACGGCGAAATTTTGTAGCTATATAAACTGGTATTGAATTGTGATCATTTTTGTTACCTGAATTTATGTTTATGTTATGGGGAGGACTATTTTGCTGCTCTGGGACAGTATTGTTGATCTGGTAATAACAAATACAATTATAAATATTATGTTAAAGCTGGTTAACTTATCAAATTATTTCAACTGTAACAATTTGAGTTTTGAAAGTGGTCGTTGTTATTGCGTTTCTAATTTATAAATATTGCATAGTGTTCTCTATTTTCTAATTTTTATTTTTGTTTTAGACTCTGTATTTATTGAAAATTGTAATAGTTTCTTGTTTTTATTTATTGTGTTTTTTTTTTTTTAAGAATTCCATCTCGCTTTCGGATTTACATTTATTACTGTTCCTATTAATTGTTATTGTTTATTGTTGTATTTTGTTTTAAGTTGAAATAATAATAAATCATTTATCTTGATAGCCGCCTTAAGGTTTCTTCGTTTTGATTATATTAGTTTTTAAATATATTTTAATGTGTGATTGCATGCTTTCTGATATATTTTTACTAATTCAAAATACAATCATTAGCATTTACAATCAACATATATACCTACAAAATTTACTATAAAACATGTAGATACACGTCCATTTAAAATTTTAAACTTAAAATGAAGTTAACTTGTATATCGTAGGAAACTAAATATTTATTTTATTTTATAAACAATTTGTAAAGATGTAGTAAAATTGTATATTAAAAATTTTTTTCCGCTTCTTCGACCTATTGTCAAAGTAAAATGTTAATGACAATGTTGTCATGTTTAATAAAGAATGCTTAAGTGTTTATTTTCTGATTAAATTAGTAATTTAAATAAAAATGCATAGTATATAAATGAATGTTTTCGTAATTTTGCTTATGTTAATTTGTATAAGAGGTTTATATTAATTTATTTTGAATTAAGTATCTACTTAAGAAGAATTTTTATCTATCCATTTCTTGGGCTATATTTTTTCCATCCGGACTTGCTGAGTCGAAATCTTTTGATTTAATACTGCCGAAGTCGTACTGTTGACTAGAATATTAAGTCAGTGTTAAATATATTTAAGATGTATAAGTGGTAGCCTTTTTTAAATTTTTTTATGAAAAATCTTACTTTTGTCGGATGACGGGATTTAAACTAAGAATATTTGGCTTACTGGCGTCATGGCAAGTTAACAGTTGTGCGTTAAACTGTTCGGCCACTCTGTCTTACAATCATTTATCACAATGCTTAATAAAATAAAAAGAAGATTTATACTTTAACTTTCAAGTGGGTACGCAGTCATTTGAAACCGCAGTGGTCGCGCATAGCCTTTAAGGACCTATTGAAAATGTTAGAGATTTAAAATAATAATTAATTAAAAAAATATGAATTTTTATACCTAGACACATTAACTAAAATATATATTGACAAAAATTGTACCTTATTCTAAAATAAAATCAAAATTTTAAGGTAAAAGTTTGGCTAGATTGAAACGACACAGGGCCGTAAGTTTTTTGTGGACCCTGGGCAAGACTTAAAATTGACCTTCCCCCTTGTAATGTAAAAAAAAAAAAAAAGTTCTAAAGCTCCTGTTCTTTCATTATTTTAAAGTTTGGTAACCGTCTTAATAAATATAAACATAAAATAATTATTCTTTTTTTAAGAGGCCTTACTATCTCCCCCTTCGATTTGGACCTTGAGCAAGTGCCCATGTTGCCGCCTGCCTAGTGACGGACCTGAATAGATACATTCTTTTTGAAAAGAAAATGTGATACAAATCTTATTTTTACATGAAATAAAAATAAAATTATATTAGAAACTATGAAGAACTCAAGAAATAAGTTGTTTTCGACGACAGGCGCGCATTTTTTATTCGACGTCTATGTTGCATCTGAAACAAAAGCTATCTATGCGCATCGGGACGTACTAGTAAAGGTAGAATATAGTTGCTCTTTTATTTTATGACCAAAAACGTGTTAAGTGGGGTTCAATCGACCCCGCACGGCCTCTTAAAAATTATTAATTGAACAATTTATATTCCTTTAATTACTTTTAAATTTATGGATTTTATAAGAAAGTTTTTTTAGTATTTTATTTTTTAAATAAAAATTACTAGATAGATTTATATAAATGCTTAAATTTTTACTACATTTCGCAAAAATAAACAAATTTAAAATTATAAAATGAGATTACCAAAAACTGAAATATACGATTTCAATTAACTTTTCTACTGGATATACATATATGTAAGTGAAAAATAATAAAAGTTTTAAATATACTTTTTATTTGAAAGAATCTAACTTCACGAAGCTAATATTTGCGTCTGTTTCAGAAGTCTTTAGAACGAATCTGTACTCGTTGTAATGTGTCACTTGCTCGATTGCTTATTCGATCAACCGTGGAATTTCAAACTTCAATATTGTTTGTATTTTCATCGATTTTCAATATTTTATTTTCAAAACACGTTGCCATGTTACAATTATTTCTGAGCTTGTAGTTTATTAAAAGGTATGCGTTAATTTCTATAGTTTGTCTGCGATTCTTGCTCTATTGTTTTAGTTTGTCTTCAAGTTTATTGTTATATTCCTTACAGTGTTTTGTTTTATATAAAATACTTTTACAAATTATAACAATAATGTGCAACAAAATTATTATTTACTACTAAATGAGTTTTTTTATTTAAAATTAAATAGTACAATAACTATAACTTAATATTTAATATTAATAACTTAATTTAAACAAGAACTTACAGGTTGAAATTATTCCGGGTAAGTTAGAAGTTAAAACTTCACGACCCTAATAGATATGTATATTATTACAAAATTATACTTTGAATTAAAGTTGTATGAAAATTGAAGACAAGGGGACATGTTTAAAGTCTCCGAAATTTATTTAAATATATTTTAGAAATAAAAACGACTTATACGCCATAAATTTTATAAGCCACTTATATATGTTCATCAAAGAAAGAAATAAGTATTTTATGGTTTCTCATATATTTATTTGAGGTTATATTTATTTTGTCTTTTCCAGCTAGCCCTAAATATTCTATACTATATATTTAAGGGTTTTTTAAATATATTTTACGATTTGGAATTTAATATGAATGGTTTAAAAAAATTATATCTAATTGGAAGATAATAAATATTTAAGTATTTTAAAAAATAAGAAAAACTGTTTAAAAGAAAAAAAATATCACAATAACCAATAAAGTGCAGATTGCTATCGTTTAAAACATGTACGCACCACAAGAAAAAAGAAAAATGATAGTAAAAAGCAAAACGGTCATCAACAAAATTAATAAAAAAGCAGTAAAATTAAGCGTCCATTACTAAGATGCATAAAAAAAATAAAATGGAGTATTAAATATGAAAAAGAATAGAAACTGCTTAAAAAACGTCTCAGTGACTAAAGTTTATACATTCTTTTACACAAAAAACGCCACATTAATTAATATTGTGGTACTAGCTTCCAACAACATCTAGAAGAAATAAAAGAAAAAAGTTGAAAAGTACTTAGCAGAGGTAATAAAATCATTGTGAAATATGAAAAAAGTTAGGATAATCCCTGTAGTAAGCAGTGCCTCTGGTAAGATACTTCGAAAGGCTTTAGAGATCTTGAAATAAATTAAAATGGAAAATATGTATACATATTTGCATTTACAAAATATATTGTAATATAATGGAAAATTATAATTGAATATATGTTTCGGTTCTAAAAAAAAGCATAATAAGCAGTGGCGGCTCGTGTTTTGGTACTGCTAACTTGCAGTCACCCTATTTCCACTTGATGCTATCAATAAAAACTAATAAAATTATTTTTTTTTTAATTCTTTTTCTATAAATAAACATAATATAATATTTAAGATTACTGTCGGATATTTACAAATAATAATAAAAAAAAAAAAAACGAAATTCTGTATGGAACTGTACACTTTTCAGTTCCAGATTATATCGAAACCGTGTTATAGGATAGATGATTATATGTACATGTTACTTTTAATATTCTAGAAAAACATGAATTTGTTGGTTGCAAAAATTTGCGCGTAAAAAGTGCCGTGTAAATTGAGGGACGGGTGTATTTTATATAAATCTTTAAGAATTGAGAGTGTTTAAAACAATTTTATTATTGTTTTATACATTTCTTAAATTATCATAATTATAAATTCAGCTTGAACGTAAGACTTTTTTGGTTCATAGAATTTTCTTTCATTACTATTTTAATTTTTTATATTAAGTATTATTTTGTTAAGGGCATAAAATAAGCGTATATAGTCGTCGTCACGAAACAGTGTAATTGCGTAATTATTGTCCATTTACGTGGTATTGCTCCGCGATACCACAAACGCTTTGTAAAAAAAAAGAAACCAATATAAATATAACCTGCGTACATTTCACATTATTGATAAGTATGTCAACTAAGCATTAAGAAGATGAAAAAGATAATAACGTATGTCGAAGTAAAATATCTGCTTATTATTATGTAATTACATTGATTTATGGCGACGACCGTATATATTTAACGTTTAAAACGTCAATATTTTATTGCCAACCGAGAGCTATTTCTATCCAATCTACTTACATATATATTTTATTGAGGTTATATAAAGATAAATCAGATTGTATTCAGAAATACTTAAACTAACAAATAATTAACTTATAAGTATAGTTTCAATTCCGGCGATCCCCATTTACTAAAATAATTTTACCAAATTTGTCAATATTGGCATTGCAGTAGGATGCAACGTTGTCATAATGTCATCTTTACATTTGAATTTCATAGTATAATCGATTAATGTGCAGCAGTCTTAATGTAATCAATAACGCCCATGTGACATTTCGACATTTTATGTGATACGTTACTGATGGGTACCTATATTTAGTAGAGTTGCTCTTAGAAATCACGTTTAATTTGTTGCAACATTTTATGTCGACAAAGATGATTGCGAAATATTTTTTATGACACGGTCATAATAATTGTAAAGGATACGACGTATTACACTTTTTGCTTATATAGTTATATTCTTTATCAGCGGCTATCGTGAAAAGGAAACATATAATTTTTATTTGACACATGTTAACCTCAATATTTTTTCAGATTTTAACTTAAATTATATTTTGTGCATTAAAATAATACAAAATATTTAATAGGTTTTATATAAAACATTTCTCCAAAAGATAGTTTATTCTGCAACAAGTTTGGAATGAAGCATAATTCAGCTCTAGTGATAAATTTGTTAAACGAAACCTCAAATGTTCGGGTTCTGCGAAAGCGGAATGGCCATTCCAAACATGTTTCAAACAAATCTTTTTTAAATACTATACATGTAGTGAATTTAAAAAAAAGTCATTGCAAAGATACAAGAAGAATTGTAGAGGCCGTGCAATACGTTAACTACAGTACCGAAAACTTTCTTGAAATCATAATTTTTAAACTGGGTGCCACTTTTTCTCGAGAACTATTCAGTGAAATCACTTTAATCTTTATCGGAAATGTGTAAAACTTTTCATTTGTAAAGCGTAGGATTTTTTGATATTTTCATTTTTCGATTTTTTATAAACAAATTTATAGCATTTCCTTCTTTCTCATGAAATCAATTTTTTCCAAACTGCCGCCATTATTGCAATTTTTGAATTTTCAAAAAAATCTACGCTCACGATAACCAATCTAATATAATTCTTAAACTATATTAGATTGGAAATCTAAAATATTTCGTTCTACCTTGTTAAAGGACTGATTGCGATTGACACTCATGGAGGTGCCCTTTATTTGGAGGTGTTTGACGCCGAAGGCTACCACGGCTCCAAATATTAATATTTTTACTTCAAAATTTTTGCAATAATTATTTAAATACGTGCAACAATATAGTAGAAACCCTAAGTTATTTGATTGATATTTAACACTTTATATTTAATTCCTAAATATCGCTGTTTTTCAGAGCTGTCAAGGTGGAGTCCCTGTTAATTTGATGTAATATTAGTTTTTGATTAGATGTATAATTTCAAAACACACAATTTTTCTGTTTGTTCTAAAAATTTAAAATTTTTTACGAAGATTTTAAATAATTATTAATTATTATTGTTTTTAGTAATATTTTTTCAACAGTTCTTAGATGTATCCACGTGTGGTTATTTTTTTAGTAGTTAAAAAATAATTCCGCACAGTTTTGAAAAATGTTGCCATTCTATGATTGAAAATTATAAGAGTATGGTATTTATTTTGTAATAGTATTAGAGAAAATAAATACTTGTGCACTTCAAATAATGAAGTTAATTCTAGTCATACTACCACTTAGCGGTCTTGATGTCATTTGAAACTATTTAAGGGTTGCAATACTGGGTGTTATTTTCTGGTTTAGTGCCAAAAAGTACATATTTGCATTTAATTTGAAATACTTATTTTTCAATATGCCTATAATTGTACAAAGTTTATCACTATTTCGTTGTTTCTTATTAATATTATATATTCTAATTAGATATTTGAAATGTTTTATGTTGATGACATTGAGTTTTCTGTTTAAGTTGTGGGTGGTTCCTGATTTATTCTAAATGTTTTCGAGTGTTTTATTGCTGTGCTTTGGCTAGTTAATGGGTTTGCATTCAATTGAGCTGAGTAGAATTTTTGTGATATGGCTTGTAGGTATGTGTTCATTGAAAATTTGCTTATAATATTGTGTAAACAATCGAAGAAAACTATATCATGATTTTAGTTAAGTTATACTTATTTGGAATTGCCTATATAAATTTACTAGTTTTCGTGAATTTCTGTTTTTGTATGATTATATTTGAATTTTTGAAGAAAATAAAAAAATATATATATTTAACTTATATCTATTTGCTTTCGTGGCTTGTATAAAATATTAATTCTGTTTTGAATGCATTTTTTTTATTCATTAAAACTTGTGTATTTTTAATAGATATATTTGTTTTCTTATAAAATTAATTTTAAACCAGTAAAAATAAATGAAGTGTAATTTAAAATCATTTCTCGTCACCACATTTTTAAAAATTATCTGTTTATTTTTATAATTATAAAAATTATTATAAATAATGTATGCTTTCAGTCAATTAGATACTTAATTAGTTGAAATAAATTTGCTGCACAATATTTTATAGATATACAAAGAAAATAAATATTTTTCTCTAAGTCATAACATTTATATACAGATTTTATACGTTTTAAGAGAATTTTTTTTTTCTTAATCCCCCAGAAATCTTAGATTTACACTGATTTTTGAATTTAAAGCAAGTGTCAATTTTTATTTTGTTATTTATAATATATGAAAAACTAAAGTAACTAGTCCAAACAAGTAAAAGGTATCTAAATTAGTATTTTTTAAATTATTATCAGATAATCATTCGATCTTCAAATCTGTATGTAAGAGAAAATATTTGACGATTTTAAAGTACTTATAAATTTTTATAATTGGAAAAAAAATTGATAAATAATAATTTTTTAAGTAATATGACAGTAAAGAACTTTTTTCCGACTCTTTTTCTTACTAAAATTCTACTTACAACATCATTTTCTAAAAAATTTATTTCAATGACCTTTGAATCAGAGCTGTCTAAATTTATAAGGTAACTGTAAATTTCGGTCTAAAGTGAGTGAAAGTCTGCTTCAGATTTTGAACTTAATCGTACTACGGTACTACTAGTCATCTAAAATTTTTTGATGCAATTTTAAGTTTCATATCCGTGGAAATATTTAATTATTTAATATTTTATAATTTATTTAATCGCTACTGTATATTACAATTTGTTTAAAAATAGATTTCAATAAATTTAAAGAGTGAAATATTTTGTTTTTATTTATTTAAGTTCAAATTGTGTTCAATTATTACTAGTTAGTTATTGATACTCTTTATAGAGAATGCACGAATTTAATTTAGAATGAAAATAAATATCTAAATAAACAATAGAATGAATAATGAAATACAAATTTATTCCAGATTATATATATAATCTTTTGTCAGATACTTGACACCATTTGCTTGCAACAAGCTTCCCGAGATTTAGAGTCAAAGATTGACAACACATAAAATTCATTATGGTGGAAAGATTGGTGTCTGTGTACGCCTTGATTTATGAACTGTTTTATTAGCTTTTATGTGAGAAAACAGTTGTTCACATAAGATATAAATGCACAAATTGTGGCCAGTTTTTTTTTATTTGTTTTTGTAATGCAATTTTGTAACTCAATCAAAGTTTGTGTATTAACAAGACATATATTTATAAATGTATTACGGAAATGATTAAGCTAAGAATTTAAATTTATGTATCTGCAATTGTTTTTAATTGTTGACATATTTAAATAGTAAATTATTACAAAATTTTATATTCTGAAATAAGTTTGAAATGAAGGATAATTAAGAATAGCCATTCTAAACATGTTGCAGACTAATTTAGTTGAATATAAACAAACATAACCAAAAATTTTGCCGAATTGTATATATTTTAATAATTAAAAAATTGATACTTGACATCGCCCTTTTGAGGTTATACGTAACAAGATCATATAAACTTCATATTACCTTATTAAACTCTAGTGCATAATAATTCAGCACAGTTGCTATGATTGAAAAATATTCACGAATAATATGAATTCTGTAGTATTAGAGAAAATATAACAAAGGTGTCTTGTTTCTTTAGATAGGAGCATTTTCTACTTGGTAGACTGGTAGGATTATTCTATACACTGTATTCTTCATAAAATTCTCTATAATATCGGATTCAGTGCAGACGTACATAAAATTGAACCACTTTAAGAAAAAAGGCAAGACTATGACCTTACGATTTGACCAGATTTTGCATATGTTCAGTGTTATGTCAATATCTCGAAAACTACTATAGATATTTAAAAAATGGTCTACAACACTGAATTCCTCATAAATTTCTCTATAATAATGTATTCAGTTCAGACGTTCTTAAAATTGTTCCGTTTTAAGAGAAAACGCAAGACTATGACCTTACGATTTGACCAGATTTAGCATATGTTCAGTATTTTATCAATATCTCGAAAACTAGATATTAAAATATGGTTGTACATTTACAATTTCTTTTCTTTTTTCGTTCTTGGGTTTTCGCAATTTTGTCTTTTAACATTTTTGGTATTGTAACTGAGATCTTCAGTGTTTTTTATTTAAAATTTGTCTTCATATATCAAGCGGTTTTTTTATTTATTTTATATCTATTTGGGTTAAACTGCAACGTACCTAGAATATTGTTTGCTGCTCTTATATGTGTATGCAAAATTTAATTTTCTCTTTGTATTCTATTATTTCTGGAAAAGTTTCTATTTTATTATTTAATAAATATCTAAGATTCGCAATAAAATTAAGATTCAAGGATATATATTTACTAAAAAAGGTACTAATTGGGGAAATTGAAATTTTTAAATACAGTATAAACCTCTTACACTAACTGATATTATTTACTTATTAAATTTTAAATTAAAACAATTGAAATAAATAAACAAGTCGAAACAAACACATCATATAAAATTAAATAATGTACATGCATCGGTTCTAAAAAATAAAAATTTCATTTACTATTCGGTCGTAATAACCGGTTCCAGCTTTCAAACAGATGTTTAATTCAAACATGAATATTAAAAATGATATTCCAGCCCAACGTTTAATAAATAATATGCTTCTATCACTAAAATTTACTATTCCCAACGTAACTCCTCTCTCATACAGTAATATCTCACCTTGGAATCTAAGGCAACCCAAATTTAACCTTGAACTTTTACAATTTTCAAAAACAGAAACTTCTCCAACTATATTTGAAAATGAATTTAATAAAATTATAAATGAACATAAATTCACTACAATCATTTACACAGATGGATACAAAAAGGAAGAAAAAACTGGAGCAGCCATAATGTTTGAAGACAACATGTTTAAATTTAGACTAATAGACAATACAAGTAATTTTACTGCTGAAATCTTTTCGATAAAAGAAGCATTAAAATTTATTAACACCAACTGTAGACATAACGCGAATATTGCAATATGCACTGACTCTTTTAGTAGTATACAGAAAATAAATCAAACCTACTCTGATGAAAACATAACACAAGAAATACAGGAACACATACAAAGAATCATACAAACAGGAAACAACTTATCTTTTATATGGACTTCCTCCCATGTTGGGATAAGAGGTAATGAAAAAGCAGACCATGCAACTAAAGAAGCAACAGAAAATCTACCAAATAACACAACCTTACCGATATGGGATTCAAAAAGTCTATTAAAGAAACAAATATTACATAAATAGATTGAAGATTGGTCACAAGAAAATAATAACAAACTAAGGAAAATAAAAGATGAACTAAAAAAATGGAAAATAAATAGACCAAGAAAAGAAAAAATTATTATCACAAGACTTAAGATAGGTCACACTAAGGCTACACATCAACACCAACTAGATAAATCACAACCCCCTACATGCTGTAACATTAATTTAACTATTAAACATCTTCTAATAGATTGCACAAAATACAGTAACATAAGACAAAAACACCATATAACTAATACTTTAAAAGAAACACTTGCCAACACTCCCCAGGTCATTCAGAATACACTAAATTTCCTTAAAAACATTAGTCACCTACACAAAATTTAACCAACAATATAAATAAACTGTCCTAATAGCTATTTGTTGCTGAAGAACTTAATAAATAAAAAAATATATTATTAAATATTTCCAAGATAAAATAAAATGTATTTACTGACAAATTAGTTTAAGACAATTTTGCCTTCTACATCTACTTACAAAAAATAATAAAACAATTTATTTTATATTTTAAAGTAATTAGTTTCTTTATTACTGCAAAATATATTTAGTAAATAATTTTAAATTTTATAATTTGTTGTTCAATTATCGATGCAAAAACATTGCTAAATAACAGTTTACTAGCAATTCCATGAGGATATAAATAACTGTAAATATACTATAAAAACATCATTAGTTAATCAACTAGTGAAGTTTAGATTAAAATAGCTGCAAGGGAAGTTTAGTTGATAGATTAAAATGAACAAAAAGAACCTCTTTGATACTAGAAATAATTGACTTTATAAAGTTTCAATTATTTTACCGTCATATTGAATAATTTGAGCTGTGAATATGAGAAAACACAAATAACTTTTCTACTAAAAATATGTCTGATAAAATAATAATGTATTGAATTTATTTCAAGTTATTTATTAAAGTTTGTGTTTTGTTATATTATTTTAAAAATAAAATATTAATATGTTTATAAAACAAAATTATTAATAACTTCGAAGTTTGTTTTGTTTTTCAGTTATTTCTCAAATAAAATATGTAAATCATAATATTTACTTTCATTAATAAATCGAATATTTTTTATTTAGTAAGAGAACAAAAATTTATACCGACTGTCTCCTTTGTTTTATTATATAGGGAACTTAAAGGTAAAATTTTCATTACACCATAAATTTTTTCTTATTAATGTTACGATGAATATTTCAATTCAAAAGTTGTACAGAATTAAAAATACTCTACAGACTTAATTTAAGTGACATTGTCTCAGTTTTTGTATTAATGAATTTTTCTGTAATTTTATCTTTATATTTAAAAAATAATTAAATCAAATATCGATGTAATCATTAATTTGAGTTTACTGTATTTGCAGTGGCGGATTAAAGCTAAAGCGGACCCTAGGCAACATTGTAATTTCGGGCCTATTTTTCAGTAATGACATATACTTTGCGTTTGGTAGTTTGGTTGTAAAGCATATAGTATGTAGTACTATTTAATAATCGGATCCCAGGATATAAAAAAGAAATAAATAATATACATGTAAAAAAATTAAACAAACAATTTATTAAAACAAACAAACATAAACATAATTTATTAAAACAAACAATAATACCTAAACAAATATTTCCAGATTCATTAGTTATATTGCCTCTTTTCGCACTTTTAATTCTGCAAACTCGTCAATTAGTTTGTCATAATTAATAGAGTTATTTAATAACTCTTTTTCTATATAAAGTAATGATAAACTATTTAATTTTTGTTGGCCTAATGTGGATCTTAATTTTTTTTTTTATTCTGGTCATTACTGAGAATGATCTTTCACGGCTTGCATTGTTTATTGGAAGGGTTAAATAAATTCTCAGAATTACGTTTAAATTTGAGAATGTTGCAATAATATTATTTTTCTGAAAAAATGACCACATGGATACAGGCGAAATAATATTTTCTTTACTTATAAAAGTCTTAAATTGTAATACTTCATTTTTCAGTTCGGCTAGGTTTAAATCTTGTTCATAACATTTTAATTCCTCTATTGAAGATTCATCTATATCACTATCATGAAAAATGGTTTTGAATTTATTGTTAATAGTTTTATATCCCTCAGATCTTTTTCTAATGTCGTATTTACACACATCGATACTCGCGGGTGTGGATGCATAAGCACGGGAACGCTCAATCGCACTTGTCGACTTTATCAATCAACGATTCGGCATAATTTGGTTACGTTTAGCGATAATTTTGAATATCACGTTTTTCTGTTAAATAAAAATAAACTATAAAAATTAAAAACTTTATTTTCGGGCCTCAAAAATTACGGGCCCTAGGCACGTGCCTAGGTTGCATAGGCCTCAGTCCGCCCCTGTGTATTTGTATTAAAAATTAATTATAATTTTTAAGCTACATATCACAATTAATATTTATATGGGTTTGCCTAATTTTTCAAACTGAATTCATTTTATTTCGAAGTAAAGGTCCATTACTTTAAACTTCCTTACATTAAAATAACAATTTAAAGATCATAACTTGTGAAGAAATTTTATTTTGTATGGCACTCTGCTTAAAGATCATTAAAAAGAGGCTCGTTGGATGCACATTTTAAATCTGAACAACTTATATATTTAAATATTTTTTCTAACATTAAAAGGGAAAATTTATGGCTTAATGAAAATTTTATCATTGAATTTCCTAATATACCAAAAAAACTACATAACCGGAATATTTAACAATTTTCTATTTATTCAATTTTAGTTTTGATTGAAATAGAATATTTTTAATAACATTTGTTTGTACGAGTTTTACACCTTTTAAATTAAATGTAATAATCTTATTGTAAAATATCAGAATATAAACTGAAAATTAGTTTAAGTTTAATAAAATTTTGTTTAATGTGATATCTGTATATCTGAAACGTTTTGTATTAAATTTAAAATATAAATAATGAAATTTAGAAGTACTTAACGCGTAACTGCACATACGCAATGTGTATAAACGAGTTGTTGAATCGCTAGAGAAACGCTGCAAGCGACAGAATTGTAAAAGAAACTTTTCATAAGTTGTTTTTTGCTTCCTGCAGCAGTTTCTTTGCAGTTTTTATTAAATATATATCACTACCTGTAGTAGCATACTCTATATAGTTATATTTTTACGTACATACATACATATATGTTTAAAACTTCATTTCAAGGAAACGAAGTAAATTGCATATATCAGACTATCTTATTGAAATATTGAAAACTTTAAATATCTTTAATACATAAAATATTTTTAAAGCATTAATGTCTAGAACAAGTTTCAATATATTTATATGTATTTATTTAATTTCAGATAAGGACAGGGACTACTGCATAATATAGGAATATATAACAGTATTTAAAAATGGGAATAAGTTAGAAAATGCGAAGATATTTCATGTTTTATGCGAGAGGTCAAAGGTCTAACACTAAAGGTGAGTGCATTATATATAATTAAAAGTTATTTGTGTAAAATATATGCTTATATTTTCTTAATCTTTTAAATATATCTACATTATTGCACTCAAATTTAAATAGTTATTTTTGGATTTATTGCAATATAATGCAAATTAAAGAAAACCTGTTTAAGTAATGAAAATTTATTGGAAATGTTTTTATTTAATTTTGAATGNTATATTTTAAATTAAACATCAATCTGCTTCAAATTTGTTTTCAGTTGTTCTTTAAATATTCTGTCTAAATTTTTTACATAAATCGTACCGTTAATTTTAAAATTGGTTGTTAATATTTTTATAAATTCTGAAAACTATTAATAATTTATTTATTTTTCAATGGTTTTATCAGACATTTTATAATATAACCGATTTGAAACCGGTTTTAAAATGTATTTTAACCGATATTTTTCAGAACAGTTTTGATCTGTATTTATACATATGTACATATAGGGATGTAACGGAGGTGGTTTTATCGGAACCGAAGTCGGAGTCGGAGTTTTTGAATTTGGTTTATCGGAATCGGAATAGGAACCGAAGTTGGAGTCGGGGGAGGTGTCACAGGTGGTGGCAGAAGAGATATGTTTTAAGGGCAAATAAAAACAATATTCAGTTAAACTCTTTAATTTTAATTAGAAAAAATCTACACAGGCGAGGAAAATAAAAATTAACATATTTTCAATAACAGTTAGCAAATTAAATCAAATGAATTGACTCTAAAGGTGGAACATTATATTTAATAAATAAAAGCTTCGCAGCTTTGTATTTTTTTATCTATTTCTTAAATTGTCATAGATTAGACTTCCGATTAAAACCTTCGATTTAAAAGTTTCGGAACCAAAGTCGGAACCGGAGGTGTAATAACAATCGGATGTTCCGACATATCGGAATCGAAGCTCCGTAACATCCCTAGTACATACATATATGTATTCGATGGAGCACATGAATAATAAAAACAGTCATAATAACCAATGGTTGCTATATAAGTGCTCAAAAATAACCTTAATAATTCATATATTTGGTTAATATAATATAATATTTTCATTTCTAATGAAAATCTGATAAAATAAGTAGATAAAAAATAACAAAAAATAATGATCACATATAAATTCAAAATAATATACATATATAACCTTAACTTTTTCAAATACTTAATGGATTATCTGCATATTTGTGCTAATGTATTTTATTTACAATATATATTTTTTTAATGTTGAAAAATCGATTGTGTTTGTTATATTTCTGACCACATTTATTCAATTTCGTTTTGAATTTTCATAATTTGACATTTGATATTTTAAAACTAGGGCTGTATTTAAAACATGTAAGATTATAACATAATAAGCAGCACTGAAAATTTAAATTCAGTTGCAACAATCAAAAAAAAATTCGGTCATCCCTCAGCAATTAAAAAAATGAAGATTTGAAAACCAAACAAATAAAACAATAATATTTAAATTCACATAAGAAAAGCATTCTGATATGATGCGTCACGTCACTGTGTTTACCTTACCTGTTGTTGATTTATCCGGGAAATTATACATTAAGGGGGGATCCACGATATTCAAGATTTTTTTTTAGTATTACATATCATTTGAAGTTTTTTTTTATTATATTGTTGCACGTATTTCAATTATTATTACAAAATTTTAAGAAGTAAAAATATTAATATTTGGAGCTGTGGTAGCCTTCGGCGTCAGACATCTCAGAAAAAAGCACCTACATGGATGCCAGTGCGATCAGTCCTTAAACAAGGTTTTTTTAAAATCGTTTAGATTCAAAAAATTACAAAAATGTTTTTTTTTTTTTTCATTTGAAAAAATGCTTTTAATTTGGTTATAAGAATTCGAAAAATTAAAATATTAAAAAATTCCTGTGCCTCACGATAGAAAAAACATTGATAATAAAGATTAAAGTGATTTCATTGAATGGTTCCCGAGAAAAAAATGCACCCATGTTTCAGAAAAACGCGTTTAAAGTTTTTGGTACTGTAGCTAACGTATTGTACGGCATCCACAATTATTCTTGTATTTTTGCAATATCTTCAAATATCAATAAACTCTTTTAGAGGGTCATTCTAGACAGTATAAGGAATAGATTTATTTTTAAAAAATCAATTTTTTAAAACCTTTAAGATGGGATCTTTCCTTAAAAGTGATACGAATGTAGACTATATAGAAAAAATAACTGTATGAACTTAATTCATAAATTACAGTGATTGGAATGCTTTTCTTACGTAAATTTGACTAAAATAACAAAAATGAAATTAACATGAATAAAAAAGTCATTGAAATGTACAACAATAAAATAAAAAACGAACATATTTTTAGTAATGTCGTTTGTATAATCGTCGCTGTTCACTATTGATCCTTAATTGAACGTGACTTACACAGTTTTCAAAGAGATTCGGCGAGGTTAGTAGAGGTACTGCTGTCAAGCAACATGCTGGTAAACTTCTTGTTATTTGCACATTTTGAACCACTGATAATTATGATGTAAATTTATAAATCGTTAGTTTACGTGCACAAATAACTCTGTTCTGAATATTTATAACCCTTAAAATAGTTATTTCATGAAAATATATCAGACATTTTATAATTTAATTTGTTTATTTAAATAATCTTAATTTATATTTAAAAGTATTAAATTTATTGTATTATTATGAAATAAATCAAATAAAGCTTTGTTATATACATATAAATTTGCGAAAAATCTTTTTATCTAACTTGAGGTGTCACAAAATGAATATAAATAAGTACGAGGTAATTCATATGTAAAACATGTCATACGTTGAAAATATGGAATACAAAACATATCTCATTTCTAAGAGAAATAATAAACAAAATTAAAATAAAACTTTCGAATATATGTAGATATTTGTCAAAATTTGTTTTTAAAATTTATAAATTAATAAATACTTTTATTTGCATACTCATGTATAATAACAAAATTTCAAAGTAAATATAAAAAAAATTTATATTTTAAACCATATAAAACTATCTTGTTAAAATATTTACTTTAAAATATTAGAAAATTAGTAACATTATTATATAATTTTGAATCATAAAATGGTTAAATGATGCGTAACTGTGCAATATGATTATACACTAGTGTTTAATAAGGTAATATCAGGCCTGCGACACTCGGAATTCAGTTTCAATGACCATGAGTCGTAGTTGGTTGTGACGGTGTATAGTAAAATATTTAACTTTATATTGAAACAGTGTAACAGCTACTCGTATCAGCGTTGCCCGCGCAGCTCTTATTTAGTGTTTTGGTGAATATGACAAAGTGACATCTTCTAAATATCACAATAAAATTAAAAAAAAATAAAAGTCCGTCTAAAATTTCTGTATAGAATATCCAACTACACTAAAAAAAAAAACCAGGAGATCACAACCAATAACCAACTCGAGGTTATTCAAACGATATTTTTAGAGAGTGATGTTAAACCATTTGATTTGGTAAGTGGGAGAAGGATAGAAAAAAGGGTGTCGCTACTGGTTTTTCTTTACTGTGATATTATCAAATAATTCATAACCTTATAGTGGCGACATCTAGTATCTATTTTTTAACTATTAAAATACTTAACCGTCAAACTTTACCTTGTTTTTTTTTTTTTTAAATTGAACTTAACTAGTTTGGAATGGCGATTCTGCTTTCATGTAACCGCAACTTTAGAGTTGAATTATGCTTCATTCCAAATTTATTACAGAATATATTATAACAATAAAAATTCTTAAATATTCCACTTATTTACAGCTGAAAATTGCTAACTGAATCGCATTAGTCAATAGTAGTAATTATGAATTAATTAAATTATCCAATATGATGAATATTTTATGAGGTACAATTAAAAATATAATTTGACCAGAATAAATTTAATTAAATCACGAAATTAACATTGTCATTTTTTTGTAGTTCATTTTACAATTTATTTCCGATTGTAATTTATTATTTTACCACTGAAATATAATTAATTGCTTTATTTACTAAATTATATAATATTTTGTTCATTATTTTAATATTTAAATTGGATATTAATAAATTTAAATGTACAGTTTTTTAACAAGAAAATATATTTACAGTAAATGAAAATACAGAACATATATGTTATTTATAAAAAATTAATTGATCTGTGTCATAATTGATTAATATTAGTTAATAAATATTTAATAACACAATAATATTATATAATATATTTATCAATAGTATATGATGACATGGAAAACAAATGATTATTTACATATAATATATAGGTGTAAATATTTGTTGATTTAAAGNTAGCAAAATTTAAGGCAATTTTTATATTTAATTATAAATATATGAATATTGTTGAACAATATAATTTTTAAAGATTAAACAGGAAATAACAGAAGTATAAGGAACAATATTTAATATGATTTGAGAAATAATGAAATATTAACATAAAATAAAATACGAAATTGAATTATACATGAGTATAATTAAAGATAAAATTGAATTTTTGGTTGAAAAGTATAAATTCAACATCAAATAGAAATATGTTTGAAGCTATAAATTATAAAATGAAATGTACTTTTTGATTATGTGAAGTCTTTAGAAATAAACATGTTGGTATTAGTAAAAAATGGAATTTAAAAGAGAAATAAAAATGCTTTCCCTTTAATAAAAACATTGGCATCGAAGAAATAGGCGAAAATTCGACAAAATTTAATGAGAATGCAAAAATCGTGCGTAGGCATCAGCGTGAAATGATTGGCGTATAACGTCGAAGTTGAACCTCAGAATTCACAACCCTTATGCGTGTGAATTCGTGAACGAATGTGCGATGAACGCTTGCGCACAATCGTTTGTCGCTCGCAGAAGCGCGTTTGAGCTACCGACGCTTAGTTTTACCCCGACGCCGCGCGAAACCGACGTTCGAACAACGCACAGTTATCTTCGCACGCTCGTCGCGATATGTACCGACGCCCGGCCTCACTCCCACAGTAAAATAAAAATTACGTCAAATTATATTTTAACCTTAAACCCTTAAAATAATAATACTCATTTTTGAACCAATATTATCTATCTATCATCCATAATGAATATTCACAGTTCACAGTTACACTCAATAAGCATGCTATTAATTTGGTGTTTAATTTTCACTGGATGTTCATACTATGTGTCATCTTCAGAAATGTTTAGTGATGAAGTGTCTGATAACCAACAGCAAAATATAAGACATAGTAGATCTCGTTTGCATTTTGCTCGTATGAATCGTCGGGTCGTTGATCATAGTATGCGGTTTGTTGAAAATTTTCTTGATAAATCCACGAAGACAAGATCATTTTCGGCAATAGCCGCCTTTGAATCCCTCGCGCAGGTTACCGATTACAATTCCACCGTAACGGGCATTGAAACAAACGATGAAAAATTCGCGTACTCCATTGATAATAAAACAGAAAACAACAAAAATATTTCATCAACATATACAATGGAGCAATTGAATGCTACAAATAATTCATTAGATTTACTAAGTAAGAACAACTACACTGATTTAGATTATTCGAAAACATTTGATTTCGATGAATCTGATCAACGTGAAGATATTAATGACGAGATTGAGGATGAAGGCACGAATTTTGTAAGTGAGGAAAATTTATATATACGAAACGAAGGAACAACGCAACGAACTGGTAACGTTGATATAGTAACAAGATTTCTACGTATTGTTGAATCGCAACATTTACTGGGTGAAAATTGTACTGCTGGTACAGATTTAAATTTAGGAGAAGGCGTTGTGGATCGCTATGCTCAAGAAAGGTTTCGCGTTGAAGCAGATGTAGCAGTTAATCGAGCTAATATGCTTACTCGTTTGTGGAAATATGCTGACCCTTCTGTGGTCATGTCTGAATATTTATTACATGCATCAGTTTTTTCCATGGTTGAATTTGATGATGATATTTTTGCTGCTGGAAACTGCTATGATCAGTATCAATATAAAGATTATTGGCTTTTTTGCCCTTATGCGTATCGTCTACCCGAAGGACCTATTCTTGTCAAGGATCTTGCTGTTGAGTATAAGTATTTGAGTAATACTTCTGAGTGGTTTTACATTGCAAGAAAGAATGCTGAGAACGTCATTAGAAATTATAACCAATTTAGCAGAGGTAAGTTTTTTTCGTATTATACTATTAAAATACATCAATATATCAACATTTTATTTTAAAAAAATATACGATTCTATTTTAAAACTATGTTTAAAAATCATCTCTTAAATTATCTATAGCATTTGCAATAAATGTTTTCATAAATTAAAAAATTAAAATAATGTATTTTTAAATAAAAGTCTTTTACATCGCAAAAAATTTAATGAAAAATAATTCATTAAAAAAAGGTACATTTTCTTTGTAGTTTTTAATTAATTAACTCGAGAAAAAAAATTATTATAATTAGATATTTTTTTATTGTTAGTTTANAAGTAAGGTTCATTTTTAAATCGAATAATCAGTAAATTCGTTTTCACACAATATTTTACAGAAATTGCTTTGATACTATTTGCTGTTTTGTGTCTGTTGTTTGGCAACCGTGTTTTTGAAATTCAAATAGATTTTTATTACTTTAACAGAAATGCAAAGATGTTATCTATCTTTAAAATTGAGAACTAGGTATTGTATCCTGCTGATCACAGTTTTCAATAACTGCCGAATTTCTGCCCCAGTTTTATGAAGCACATTTTTTGTTTATTATAAAATTGTTGACTCTACAAATATATTAAAACTTCATTTAAATTTTGATAAAACTAGTGAATAATCGTATTTTTTTTGGTTAGTATTAGAATGTTTTGTTTTTTTAAACATTTGAAATATGCAAATAATGAATTTTTTTTAATAAAAATTGTTCAAACGTCAGATATTTGGGAATTTCTTTGCTGCAGTATTATAAGTAAATGGTTCAAAGCTTGTTTTCGACAGTTCTTGTTCGTAAATTTGAAATATTTTTTATGATTTGATATATAAATTGGTTGAATTATGAATTGATAATTAAAAAAAGTGTAATATAATTAAATGTAGAAACAAGTGGTTAGTTTTATGTAGTTCGGTAGGTGAAACAGAGAAAGGGAATTCATGTTCTAACCGTTTTAATAATGAAAATATATGTGTCATTGGAGTTGCGGTAGGACTATGTATAGTGTACCAATACCTTTGATATTCGGGCTACTCCGGTAAGAGCCGAGAAATCCCGATAATACAGGAAAGCCGGGTGGTAGGCCTAGCAAGATGAAAAACGAAATATTTTAATTAAGGGGCGCTAAGAAAGAAAATCAGTCCTTTTTATATTTACACTGAGCCGCAACGAATATTCGTTAAAATGAAGACAGTAAATTTCAGTTGATTGTGACAAGCTGAATTTACATGGCATACCAGCTCAATGTAGAAAAGTCCATGCTCCATGGAATTATATACAACGTTACACAGCCGAAGTAGAATAAATGTAAATTTCAAAATCTTATTTACAAACTTTATTTGTATGCTATTACTTGTCTGATAAACTTCAAAATACTTGCTACATGTTACTTGTCTCAAGTAATAACATATATATGTTTAAAATACTCTCCTTTCACTTTTTATAAATTGATAAAGACATTTAATAAAACTTTTTACAACTTTAATATCTTTAAATTTTCATCTGTTACGTGTCATTATTGTTAATAGAAATATTAAAGTATGTACTACAATAACAAATGATTAAACTTTCAGTAAATACTACAATGACAATCTTTCTAAAGCAGACATCTACGATTTATGAATTTCTGTATTTTGATTAATTATAATTCTAGTCAAATTCTAAGAAACTTGTACCAAACTAGGATAATCATTTTATCAAATTCAATTACGTTTATCTTTCTATAACTTATAATAACTATTTCAAAACAGATTATCAAGATTAATGAACATCTCTTATTATTTTTCAATTTCGAATTTTATAAAATTTTCAACATAATATAATATATTTATTTATTATATAATAAACAAATATAG
>NEEE01001129.1:91879-107004 GCA_002278615.1 Pogonus chalceus
AAACGCATCAAAATATAATAAAAACTATTTTACATCTATTTTTGTTTATAACTTTTTTATTATTAAAATTATTATTATATAAAAAATTGTAGATAATATTATGATCTACAAAAAAGCTTCTTACAAAATTTTTGTAACACTTACAGTTTCCAAGATAATCTAAAAGCAAGATTCTACTCTTATTTTCAAAATTGCGCCGAATAGGCATCGGCCCTGACCCCGATACTCAAACTTAAGCTTTTGAGAAAGTCCTGTATATGATAAAAAAATAAAATTGCTGCCACCCAAAATGCACGCTTGGCCTCTTTTTTTGCGCATTTTGCTGGACTATAGAGGCTGGTTGAAAACGGTTGTAAATCTGTTAATAAATTGTTAACATATCTTGTTTAGAAAGGATCAAGGTACGATTGTTAATAGAAATGTTCTTATTTTTGTGCAGAAAGATAAACATACATATGTATGTATGTAAAAAATTAAAAATAATTCATAATTCATTATAATATTAACCAAAGTAAAATTCTTTGGATGCTTATTTAAATTCTAAACACCTTTTGTATTTAAAATTTATCTTAACATTAATAGGGGAACATTTTTGGCGTAATTAAAGTTTTTCGATTGAATTTCCTATATATAAAAAAAAGTAGACCGCCGGTATAGTCGAATGTAAAATATATTAGCGATCTGAACAATCTAGTATGTACTTATAAAAAGTTAATTGAAAAAAACCGACAAAGAAAACAAATATGTACTAATGAAAAAATTAATTAATTTTATACTTTAATAATTATATATAAAAGCCAATATTTAAAAAAATACATAATAAAAACGTATAAATAAAGCAAAGCAAAAGGTTTCTGATTTTTTTTTATCAGCTGTAATGAAAATTAGACAGTCTTAATGTCTGTTGTATGAATTTTATATTGAAGCAATTTATATATGTAATTTAAATTACACTTTGAAAACAAAATAAAAACAATACAATTACATTAAATTTACATAATATTTCCGTAACTATTACGTACAATTGTTGTATTCAATAAAGTAATAATAAATGAAATATAATAGAACACTTTGCTTTTCAATAAATAGTTTATTTTAGTTTGTGTTTGTTTAATTTGTTCAGCACGTTTTCGAGAACTTTTTTTTTATTATTCGATTACTTTGAAGTTACTTCGTAATTGCAAAATTATTTGCTAGACTTTATTGAATAAAGCAGTAAAAGTTTGATGAAAATATATTATATAATAAGTTTTTGCACCGAATTGCATTAAATATATGGATAGATAGACGTTTTTATATTTTGTATTATAATTAGCTTCTGCATTGCATTTTAAATACTTTATAAATGATTTCATTTAATAGATATCGATATTTTATGCACAATTTTTCTTTTTATTAATTATTTATAAATATACTTAATATTTTTCTGTCAAAGTGAATAACATAAAAATATTAAAGGAATAAGTAGGCTATTAAATTTTTAAAACAAAATAGAAGCATCAACAAAAGAATATGTAATATTATCTTAATATGAATATTACAACGAAGTTAATGCAAAGAGCAAAACGCTTTTTTTTATTTTATTGGTACATTGTAAACCTAAATGTAAAGATACATTAAAAAAAAAAATAACTTAAGTCAAAGCAGATGATGTCAAATGTACTATTGAGATTTCAACTTACAATGCATTAAAGTATTTACAATTTTTCTTGAAACAAATATGCATATGATATATTAATGTACGTAAAATTTTGAAAATAATTTAATGTTTTGTCTCATTTAAAGGTTAAAAATTTATTTAATTCAAAAGTAAATATATCTTGGCTAAAATTTATTTTATTTATAATAAGAATTAAACAGAAATTAGTAATTGTGATTATTATAAAAGATAAATTTTATATATTATTTAAAGATTAAATAAAAAAATCTTAGGATGACTGAGTTTCGCTCGGGATCATAGGAAACTTTTATTTACAACACAAAATGTGTTTTGTACTCATTGTTAATTCTTTCAATATCTCTATTGAGTTGCATAAGTATTGGTCTATATTTTAACCCTTCATTCACTTACCAAATTCAATTCAATTCAATTTCTTGAATTATGTGTCAGTAATTTTTCGTTACCTAGTTATAATGACACTCTCACAGTGACACCAAGAACTATAAAAAAACCTGAAAATGATGTTTACCTTAACAGGTCAATTTTTCGACCGAAAAAACCTATAATATGCATTTAAATTCAATATGCTTTATGAAATATAATAATAATTATATATTAAAAAACACTAAAACCAAGATCTTCGTTTCTAAATAATAAATTTGCAATAAAAATTATCCGAAAATATATTCTACTAAAATAATTTTAGAAGAAAAAATATTTTTAAAACACTAATAGACTTAATCTTTAGGAACATTACACATAATCAGTTGGAACTGGTGATTTAATCTAATGAACCGGACACTAATTGTAAGATCTAATTCCAAGAATGTAACACCATTTGGTCAGGTTTACTCTGCGGGGACTCCATGGTCAACCTCTAAAACACAGTTAACCAGTTGGAAGTAGTTTACAAAGTGCAAGTATATATACTTATATAATAAGTAAGTAAAGCTATTCTAAATTACATTCCTTTGCATGCTTTTAATTTTTATATTCTTCGCCTAACTTTCTTAAGAATAGTAATATTATTTGAGGAGACATACATAGCTATCTAGAAAATAAAAAAAATTGTAAAATATTCACAAATTTAAATAAGTGGTTAAAATAAATAGATAGGTAACTGAGGGGTTACTTAAAACATCTGTATTCTAAATTTGCGATTCTGAAAGCTCATAAATGCATTGAAAACCAAATTACAGTCTTCGCCATGAAGCAAATTAATTGTGTAATCATTGGACGTTTACCTGATACCATTCCGCAATATGAAACGGTTTATGTGTAAAGAAAATGCTTTTGTATAGAAGAAACCAATGTTAACAATAACTGCGTACACTGTAACAACTAAAGTCAAAAATATGGAAGATAGTTACGTATGTCGAAGAAATAACATCTGCTAATTATTTTATAATTCATTTGATTCATGTCGACGACTTTAAATATTGATTTCTCATTTTCTTAACTTATAAACAAATGATTTTTTTAGGAATTTAAAAAATAAAGTATTATTAAATAATAAATAACTGTAAAATTATTTAAATTTTTGTTTATAAAAATATTGCAATAGCTAAATGATTAATAGAACTTTATTTAAAAGCAATTTATAAATATAAAGATTTATGTGATATATTGAAGCTTCTATTTCAAGAGAAACCATTATTACAGTAATCGTTTAAACTGAACTATTTATAGTTAACCGATTTGGTGTAGGATTAAGTTAAAACAATTTATTACGTGCGAAGTATTAGTGTAAGTAAAGTATTCTCACTTTGTTGCAAGTCAAAGGTCGCTAAAGTTAAACTGCATTCTATTATCAAGCATTAATGTGGTGATGATAACATTTGTTTCCATTTTTTACTTTATCATAGAGAAGCCAACGCGATCGAATCGAAGCGAGATTCCACAGAAATGTGTATAATTCGTTCGTTGGTAAAATTTCAAATTTGATTAATACCAATATTGTTTCATACAATTTTAAAACTTTTATTAAAAACGTCGAATTTTCATCTGCTTTTTTACAAATTTTTAATTTACAACTTTAAGTGTATTCAATCATTTTTTGTTTGTGTAGTTTAAATTTTACGTTATTTAATCATATTGTTTTAATGGTTTTTTGAATTTTTTATTATTTATGATTCTGAACAAATTTCAGATAAATAAATTATTTATGAAATATTTGTGCCCAGGGTTCTTTAAATATTTTATATCGAAAAAACTGACAATGAGTTCAAATATGAATTTTTATATATTTTTAATGTAACGTTTATGTACTGGGTATTTCAATATATTTGTAAATAAAGCGTTTTATATTTCTGTTTATACATTTTTATTTAAATTTAATTCAAATTTGTAAAAAACTTTTTAATTTTTTGCGGTAGTTACAATAAATTTTATTATAATAGGTGTAAAACATATAATGAAAAAATACTTAAAATCTTTTGTATCTTTTTTTTATTAAATTTTTAACTTTTGTGTTCTTTGAAATTTAATAAAACTAATTAACAATTTTTAATAAAGAACGCAGTTAGCTTGCCTTAAAAGCTTATTTTAATAGTCATTTGAAACGGCCGCGGTCACGCGTAGTTTTTAAGGATCTTAGGATCTTAGGATGGCATATTTAAGGTATGTATTCAGGAAACCAATTAATAAAACATTTATTTATTTCTTATACCTTGATGCATTATCTTCAGGTAAGAAGATTATTTATTGCCAGAAATTGTTTTTAATTTGTTAATAAAATCGAAATTATAAACTAAAACTTTGGTAAGATCAATTAAAAAGATCTATTTATTTTAATTATACATATACAAATTATTTTCGGGTAAAAAAACAAATTGATGATACAAATCTTATTTATACATTAATGAAAAGCAAAATTAAAAAATCACAAAGTTTGATGTGATAAATAAATAAATTTTCATTAAAGAAAAGTTATCTATGCGCCTTAAGACGTACTGGTAAAGGCGAAATGAACTTTTGATAGGTTTACTAGAGATAAAAAAATATATGTGAATGCATGATTTTATAACTAAAAATGTGATAAGTGGGGTCGATTCGATTCAACGCGAGCGCATTAATGTCAAAATAATAATATGCATGCATAATGTATAAAGACTATTTGTTATAAATATTTCATAGGTAAATTTTATAGTTATTTTTTTTATTACATAATAATCTTAAAAATTAAAGAGAACTCGGAGAACCGCCAAGGGGGATGGTTTATAGTTATGAACAAAGGGGCATCGAAAATTTGGAAAGTCAAATATATCCTTCTCCATTCAAAAACAATTTTTTTTGTTCATAAAAATATACTCTCAAACTGTCAATAAAATATGTCATAAATCTTAGTATTTATTCACAAAAATAAAAAAATCTACAAGAAAAAGATAATAATTTTAGGGTTTTTTTAATATTATACACAAGTAATAATATTCAATTCTACGAAACACTTATTTTCAATATTGCGCCAAATAAGCATCGCCCCCCACCCCGAAAACTTAAACTTAAGATTAGGAGTAATTCTTTAATATAATCAAAAAATAAAATTACTGCCTTTTTAAATGTATGATTCGAAGTCGCACTTAATAGACTTTTTATCCATTAGTTGCTCCACTTTTAGGTACAAAACACATCAAAATATAATAAANCCCGAAAACTCAAACTTAAGGTTTTGAGAAAGTCCTTTATATGATAAAAAAATAAAATTGCTGCCTACCCAAAATGCACGGTTGACCTCTTTTTTTGCGCATTTTACTGGACTACTTGTACAATATTGAAACTAGTTATTTTTATTATATCATATCAAAAGTTAGTGTTACAATAAAAATATTATTTGATGAAATAAAATTTAATACTCGTATTTTATACTATTAAGTTTAATTTTTAGTGTTGCTCCAACGAAGATAACTCATATAATAATTTTAATATATGTGCATAAATTTTAATTCAATTTTTCATTGTATACTATATGTTTTTTACATATGTATGTATCGTTTTTAAACCCCCTAAAATAAAAAGCGCCAGTTAGGTAAAGAACGTCATGTAACATCAGGGCCGTAACTAGACAGGGGCATCCGGGGCACTTTCCCAGGGTTCAGATTGAAAGGGGCTAAAAAGGCCACTTAAAAAAATTTTCATCTTTGTTATTTTCTTAATCATATAATTGATGAATTTACGAAAAAAATTAAGAAAATTAAAACTTAAATAAATTTTTGATGTTTTAATTTATTGTTTTTTTCATAAATATAAAATGAAATTAAAATTAAGGGCAGAAACAATTAAAAGAATAATTATTTTGTGTTATTGATTAAGAATGTTACCAAACTTCAAACAAATTAAAGAACAGGATCTTTAGAACTAACGTTTATGCATGGAAAGAGGGAAGGGGATCAATTTGAAAGTCTTGTCCAGGGTCCACAAAAAGCTAGTTTCGGCCCTGTATACGATTATTTTTGTTTCATGGAGTTAGGAGAAGTAGAAATTCTTCTTTAAAAACAAATTGTCATTTTCAATCATATGCTTTGTGTCTGCTTTCGGGACTTTCTAAAACTGCTTCCTTCAAATGGTCGGCTCTGTGTGGAATGTTTGATTATTTCATACAGATCTTACTCTTTCTGACCTGTAAACCAGTGACACGGAGGTTGCAAAAGGTTTTTATTAGTTAATATTTCATTTTATTTACGAGTTAATCGTACATTTGATTTTTTTGTCATTAGAATTAGTAAATAAAAGTACATTTGAAACATTATTATTGTCGTTTAAAATAAAGAAAGGATTGCGAAAAAATTTAAAGATATTTAGAAGCTTAGTAAATTGTTAATGCATGCCAGGAGGGCTACGACTACTATATCGTTAAAAACCTTTGATTTTTAGAGCATATTTTAATTTCATATTTTTAGAATATAACCTACATTGCCTGTTACTTTAGAAAATTATTTTATTCATTTTGATCTATGATAAATTTAGATTTTTCGATTTGGTTTTATTTGCATTTTACTGATTAAATTAAATTGTTAATCATATAAGAGAAGCAACATTTCCAAATTGAATAAATCCATCTTAATGAAATGAAATTAATCATATTCTAATTAAAATCATTTGTAGTTAAATTTTATTCTTACAGATAGTTTCGCTTTAATTTGAATGCACCCAAGGAGAAATATATACATATGTACATTTGTTATTATTAAAACATTCAAATTTGACATTTTGATTTAAAGTACAGTATAATTCAAAATTACAGATATGAAATATCTTAACAATTTTACAAGTAGTAAATTTTCTAAAATAAACTTTGTTTTTATTATGCATTAAAATCATATATTTATTTTAAGAATTTCATTTGAGTTCTGGAGAGAAAATACTTTTAGAAGGAAACTCAACTATTGTTATGATTTAAAAATACAAAACTAAGAATGATTTAAATTGAACAAGTAAAATAACTTAAAAACTATGAAAGAGCGTAGAAAGTTAAAAACACTTTTCATGTTGTTTAAGAGGGAGTTTGATGCTTTTTAGACGAGAATAGTTTTGGATAAATTAGAATGTAAGTGAACTTTGTCCTAGGGTCAATAAGTTTTAATTGGGGTTGTTTCGGGGAAACTTAACATTTTAAGAAAACCAATTTGCAAATGTACTGGGCTATAACCTTGTTAAACAAACTTAACTTTGTTACTCTGATGTGTAATTAATCAAAAATTTATATTACTAACGCAAGCATTTGGTTATCTTTTATCAACAAAATTATATTTTCAATTTTATGTTAGAACCGACGTTTTTTTTTTTTTTTTTCAATATTTTAGTATTTGATTTTTACTTAAGCATTTCTGTTTTCTTTAGTCATTTTTAAATTAAATATTCATTTTAATATAACAGTTTCGTTTATCAAGAATAAAATACAATACATTCTACAGAGGTTTTGTTTTATACAAACAAATTAACTGAGTTTTTAAATAAAAATTAAAAATAATCAAATTTTATATTATAATTCGTTATGAAAAATTTATTGTTTGTAATATATNTTGGTATTTAAATACTTGTTTAATATTTTAACGCATCAATTAAACTTTTATTCCCAAGAAATCCATATAAATAAAACAGTATGAAACAATTAGGATTAAAAAATGTGTCAGTTTGAACAGGTTATTAAAATAATAAATTCATTATCATAAATTTTAGCATATATGCTATTTAAATCTAAAATTCAATGTTCTAGAAATTAATTAGAATTCCGTAGAGTCATTACAATGAAATATATACTTTTACGTTGAAATTAGGTAAACCACAAATTTAATTGTGTGTTAAATGATCAGCTTACACATAAATTGTATTTACAGAGTATTCTATGAATTAAACAGATTATCTTAAATTTATCCCCAAGCGGTTAAAATAAACAATGTTGGGTGCTAATCAATTCTTATGTTTGATGTGCCATGAAGAAGAATCAAAGTAAAAATAACAAATCTATCAAATAATATAAGTATATATGTACTTACTTTTTTAATTCGCAAAATAAATTAAATGTAGTAAATGCTTTTCTATTCTTACTTAAAATATTTTGTAAACAAGAAAAAAAGTCTTTTTCTAAAAATGATGGTATATATTGAATCTTTTTATCTCGAGTAAGAACTTGTCTGGGGAGCAATGAAATAAACTTATATGCAAAATTTATTGAAACCATATACAAATGCGAACAAAAATATGATTACCATAGTTTATCTCCACACATATAAGAAATATTTTGGGAATATAAAAGAAAATAATAAAAATCTAGTTTATTTTCACTTTTTATATAAAAATTTAATACATCAGTTGTTTTATTTTACAAGAAAAATTAACTAAATATATTTCCTGTAGAAGCATAATTTTTAACGGAAATATGACAGAAATTCTTCTGTACTTATCACTGACTTCTATAAATGTTATGAATAAATGAATAAATTAGATATTCAAAAATTTAAATATATAATTAACTTCTAAAAACAAAAATTTTATTGAAGATTGAGGGTTTGCAGAAATCATTACAATATTAAAAGTTTTTCTTAAGTTATTTCAAATTTATTAACAATCCTTTTTAACCTTCGAAGTTTAATTTAAATGAAAATAATGAATATACTTGGTACTTCACCTTATTAATAAGATAACTTCTTGTAAACTAATACTAAAACTCTTGAGTAATTGTTTGATATTAAACATGTAATTTCATATCAATATGTGGCATGTGCTATATTGTTTAAACTACAGTAAAGAAAAACCAGTAACGATACTCTTTTTTCTATCCTTCTTCCACTTACCAAATCAAATGATTTTACATCATTCTCTAAAAATATCGTTTAAATGACCTCGAGTTGGTTGTTGGTTGTGATCTCCTGATTTTTTTTAGTGTAGTTGGATATTCTATACAGAAATTTTAGGCGGAGTTTCATTAGTTTCAATTTTTATGTGATATTTAGTAGATGTCACTTTGTCAAATTCACTAACACACTGAATAAGAGCTGTGCGTGCAATGCTAGTATCAATAGCTGTTACACTGTTTTAATATAAAGTTAGATATTTACTATTAGGGATGTAACGGAAGTGGTTTTATCGGAATCAAAGTCGGAATCGGAGTTTTTGAGTTTGGTTTATTGGAGGCGGAATCGGAACTGAAGTCGGAGTCGGAGGCGGTGTCATAGGTGGTGGCAGAAGAGATATGTTTTAAGGGAAAATAAAAACAATATTCAGTTAAACTCTTTAATTTTAATTAGAACATAATAAATTCTACACAGGCGATGAAAACCAAATTAACATATTTTCAATAACAGTTAGCAAATTAAATCAAATGATTTGACTCTACAGGTAAAATATTATATTTAATAAACAAAAGCTTCGCAGCTTTGTCTTCGTTTAATCTATTTTTTAAAGTTTCATACAGTAGACCTCCGATTAAAACCTCTGATTTAAAAATTTCAGAGCCGAAGTCGGAACCGGAGGTGTAATAACAATCGGATGTTTCGACATATCGGAATCGGAATCGAAGCTCCGTAACATCCCTATTTATTATACACCGTCACAACCAACTACGACTCATGGTCATTGAAATTGAATTCACCATTACACATATTAAAGCTTATTGCAAATCTATACTCACAACATGACATGCTAAAATTTGGGTTTGAAGGACTTTGCGCAGTAGTGGAGATACAAATTCTAGTTGAGATCATAATTTGAGACGAGCAGCGTAACAATAAGGTCCTTAAAGCAATTTTAAATTTTGCTACAATTGTATTCGTAGTATTTTGTTAAAATTATCCCAATATAACAGTTGTTACGTAGGATTCAATTAGATAAAACTAAGAGGGAAATACATTCAAAACGCTGAATTTTAGACAAAATTTATAATATTTTTCTAGATAAAAGATTTACTAATATGTTTTAATTGTTAATTACAGTTAATTGATTTTTAACTCTTACAATATTTAATTTTTATACCAAAAACGATATTTTCTGGGAAGGACGGAGCGCAAGATTTTAATTGGCAAGAGCTCTAGCTCTCTTGGTTTTTGAATTAAATTAACGAAATTTTTCTTACTATTACTAACAATTATAATTAAAATAAAAACGAGAAAAAAACACCAGTACTTCAAAATTGTGGCGCATTAAGTTTATACTTCCAATTTTGAGATATTTTTCCAGTGATTTTTGATTTAAAAATATAAATTATTTAAGAGCATTTTATTATTTTAGAAGTTTTTAAGTGTATGCCTAAATTTTACGGTATCGGTGAAATTTTTTTTGGCGACTTATTGCTCATGCCAAATTTAAATCTTTTAATTTTGAGAAAAACGCGTTTAAAGCTTAGGTAGCACTCAAACGCCAAGCGTAAAGGTGACACGTTCATAGCCTATAACATCAAAAGTACTTTGAATTTTGTTTTAAAATTTTAGTAACATGTTAAACTTACAATTTTTAATTGGTAAACAAAAGTTTTAGATGGTTCTAAAGGTATTTTCTCATATGATTTTAGTTCTTCACAAAATGTATAACGCAAAACTGATTAGAAACACTAATTTTAACACAGATAGAAAAACAGATTTTTATAAANATAAAAACAAAAACAATTAATTAATATTTAATATGAGAATCATATGATATTTAATAATTAATTTGTAAAATAATATTGATTTAACATTGCTAGTTATTGTGAATAAAGTAATTTAAAATAGTGACGTGCGTACTTAGGAGACATGCTTTTTTGTTTTTAATTCCGTTGCTTTAGATAAATGGCAAACACTCTTATATAATAAATGAACAAGTTTTTAAACGGGTCCCAAGATATTAAAAAAGAAAATTTTGATAATAAAATACCAAGATTTCCCTCTAGAGTTGTACCACTTTATTATGCCGATTGTACTAATAGTATATATTATATAAAAGTGTTTGTATTATATTATATCGTTACTTACTATTTATTTTTATAGACATAAATAAAATATAATATAAAAAAAATATAAGCTTCGTTAAACTTCATGTGGGATGCAAAAAAATGTTACACCATTAAATTAATTATGAATAATTTTATTATATATTAAAGTAAGTTAATTTATTACATAAATAGTTTACTTTAGCTTGTATTTATTTAACGGTAATGGCTATGATCATTAAATATTATATAAAAACAGTATTTTCCACTTTTTAAAGTAAATGCCAAGTTTTATGAGTATTTTAAAGAAGACGTATGTGCTTTTATATAGGAAATAATTTACAATTTCACAAAATTACCTGTTATATAATATTAACACTCATTAACATATAAATCTGATGTAATTTTCACATTTTCATTTTTAACGATAATTTAATTATGTGTGTTATAAGATAGACTTTTTATTTTGTTTAAATATAAAATAGTTTAAGTACAATATATAATAAAAATTAAATATTTCATAGAAGAAAAAAGCATTTATTTATTTTATTATAACATTAAAATATATTAAAGCTGTGCCCTTTAAGACTATGTACAAATTGAAATTAATTTGAATTTCAAAAATATTTTGGAACGCTAATTATATTTAAGTGCATTGAATCTGTTGGCAGTTTTCTTGTTTCGAATTTGAATCAACCTCAAGTGTATTATATTTGGTTCTGTAAAAGGTCTGAATTAATTTTTTTTAGATCTCTACCTGTAATTTTTTTTTTTTGTATTTTGCATTAATATCATATTCTTATTGTTGTTTAATTTCAAAACAATATTTATCACAAAAGAAATTAACTCCATAAAATATATATTATTTTAATTTATCTTTACTCCAAATATTACTGGCAATAAGAAAATTAAAAAAAAAATGAAATTAATAAAGAGGTAATGAAATTGCAGTAACTGAAAAACAAAAGACTATCTACTTACGACTTTGAAAACATGTAGATATTGTTTTTTTTTCATTAACTGCAATTTGGCTACATTTTTAATTATTATATCAGATTACATCAAAGATAAAGGAAAATTGAAGCAAAATTGAAATAAAAGCAACAAGAAATTATTAAGAAATTGAGAAAAATAAAAGAATATACTATTCGCTGATACTTAATTGGATCTAGAAAAGAAGAAATTAGTAATGATATTGATAGTCAATTATGCACCAAATATACACAAAAAAACAAGCACAATATAGCCAGTAATATAATTAAGCACTTTGCAAAGATAAAATTTTTTAAATATAATAACAGATACAAAACCTCAATTTACACTAAGTTTCAATTCCACGTGGACTTTTTTTACGCGAATTAAAATTATGTAAATAGAGTACAATATAAAAATATTTTATAAAATAAAATTATTTACTCAGGAATATATTAAAATCAATAATAACAAATAAATAATGTAATATACAATTCTGGACGTTATTGACTTCACTGTTGAAGTGCTCCAAATATTTCTAAATAATAATAAAAAAACATATTCAATACTTAATTATTTAAAATATAAGTTTCATTATAGTTAATCTAATATAAATATAATGGAAACCTACAATAATGAAGAAATTTTTACAAAATAAAACAACAAAGCGATAAAAATTTATACAGACTGTCCAAAAAGGGTCAAGCGTTGAACGTTCGAAAATCGTTTTTACAAAGCAAGGATTTGCATCTTAAACCTTACAAAATTTAGCTTGTGCAAGAATTAAAACCAACAGACCATCTTCAACGATTAAATTTTGCGATTGAAATGTTCGAGAGATTTCCAAACTTCGGAAATACCCCGACCCTTTTGCGACATTTTGTATCATAATAGAAGATTAAGTGATATTGACAAAACAATTTTAACTATTTCTACAAAAACAGATTAAATTCTATTTGTACATCAATATTTTAAATTTAACAGCATGAAAAAGTATCTGATATTATATTGACCATATTTTGAATATTTGCCTGTCGTCTGTCTGTGTCTTTATCTATTTACCAGTCTTGAAATTTGTCTTCATATCTAGTTTTGTTATAACTCAGCAAATACTTTACTGATTTCATTGGAATGTACACGTACCTAAGCCATTTTCCCTTAAAAGACAGGCTTTTTATTATTTACTAAAGATTGCTATAATAGATTAGGCCCAGAACCGTAATGGCATATAACCTAGACTGAAGTAAATAATAATTATTGGGAAAAGATAAGTTTAGTAAAATTCGAAGAATCACCTTCATAAACAAACACTGTCGTATTACTTATAAAATGAAAATAAAAAAAAAGGATCACTACATAGTACTTGGGTGCATTTATTTTATAAAAACAACAATTATTACTCTATTTGAAAACATATTTAATAATATAAAAATAAATTACTGTTTGTGTAGTAGCTGTAATATATTTATTCAAGAAAATATACATATAATTATAAAATATTTAATTGTAGAAAGTAAAATAATAATGAAAATATAGAAAACTATAGTATACATATAATTATAAAAATTAATTAGTTAAAGTACAGTCATAATGAAAATATATAAATGACAATATAAAAAATGTAATATTCTGATAAAAATATGCAAGAAATAGCTGGTATCGACTTGTAAACTATAAAATATAATTAATTCATGATGAAAAAATAAAATAAATAAGAAAATTATTACTTTTAGAACTGAGTAAGTTTGAAAAATAGAAATCTACAGCTAGCTTGCAACATATTTAATACATATTTCTCAAAGTCCTGTTCAATTATTACAGAAAAGTTATTAATTGATATTAAAATTTTCAATAAAGGGTTAGGTTCAATTTGTAGCGAAATTATACTTTGTATATATCTAGTCTTTGAAACGATTTGTTTGCCCCGTTAATTGATATAAGCCTTACAATTAATTAAGGAACTACAGCTATATCTTTCTTATATAAGTTTAGGTCATATACTAATATTTCTGTTTACTATTTTCGAACAGATTTATATTTAAAATTGTCTGTGCTTTTTTAACAAAGATAATTTATTTTCCTTAAAATGAAATATGAGTATTATGAAATTTTGAAAATTTCGAAAAAGATAAGGTTTTAAGCGTCATTTTATTTTCTTGTTTATAATATATTCATAGTTGGTATTATTTGTATGAGCTAATTCTCAAAAGAAATATTAAAAGTTCAAAAAAATATTTGTAGAAATATGTTACAAAAACTTTTAGATTGTATAAAGATTTTAAAGGTAATTTGTGTAATCAAAATATTATTCAATCTATAAACAACAAAATTTAATATAAATTTAAATTTTCCTTAAAAATTATAAATACGCTATAATAAACAAAAAATCTTAACCTGTCACAATAAATTACATGTATAATTTTTTCGTACTTAGTGAATAAATTTGGACTTTAATTAAAATTTAAAACAAACCTTCGTTTTGAATTAACTACGGTATTGTAATAAATTATGTCTGAACCAAAAATATTATTTTATATACATGTTTTTATCTTAAAAGAAAAATTTAATTTTAAACATTACATATAAATATCGTTGGAATATTTGTTATTAAATAAAATAAATGATGTTGATGTTTGAAGCATTAGTTAGTTAAACCATATATTGATTGATAAATGAAATATCAGTTGCTACTAAATTTAATAGTATAGATTTATTACAGTTCCAAATATAGATGTGGTTTGAAACATTCTCAACTTTGATGAAAATAGGTAATGCCATAAGAAATTTCGCAAAATAACATGAATGAAGGTAATAACATTTAACTTGCATAGTTTCGTGTTACAGAATTTCTGATGTTTTAATAACGCTAACTATTTAACTGTTTATATTTTGTGTAAAATTGTTATTTAAATTTCATTTTAAAATTTGTTCTAATTATTGTTTGGTTCATTTAAATGTTTAAACTTAAAACAATTATAATATTTTAATTATAATTTTAATGCAATTTTTGATTTGTTATAATGAATTATTAATTTTTTACTCTTATAATATATTTTATATAAAATTTAAGACCCACATTTTCATGAAAAATCATGT
>NEEE01001129.1:142334-157357 GCA_002278615.1 Pogonus chalceus
AATAAATACTGTTAAATATATGTCTAGTATAATATCATTATTTAAATTAATATGGAAAACAATGGAAAATTAATTACCAACTGAAATGACCTGGATATTTTATATTTAAATAATTAAAAATTAAAATTGCATATCAAATTTAATTAGTTTTACTTACATTTATTAATATTTCTATAGATTTCATATATATGAATAGATATTTCACAGAAACTATTCATCAGATTATTATTCAGATATAATTAAGCATATGTGCTTAATTGATAGTTAATAAATTATTTTAAAACTACACATTTGTAACTGAATCTTGAATCTATTATACTGTAGCAGGTGCATATTTAAATTTTAACGTATGTATCGAACATATATTCCACATTACATATTCTTGTTGCACATGGAAGGAATACACTATTCTGGAATTAGTAATTTCTAGAATATTACTGAATCTATATATTCAAATATTCAAGCTCATTCGTATATAAAAATTGGTTTTATGGTTCATGAATGGTTTTGTGAAAATGGTTTGAAGCTTCGAAGATAGAATAATATAAAATTGAATTTTTCAGTATGGATTGCGTCGCTCTTAAAACAAACAAAAAATGAAATTATGAAGAAAAATTGGTTATAATTATTTTTAAATTTATTTTCTCTTCATTAAATTAATTTGAAATGAAATAAAAATAATAAATAAATGAAAACCACAATCAACTACGTAACACAAGTAACAGGCCATTGTTATTCATCTAAATTTGTTGTTTTAACTTTATTAAAATTGTTAAGTAATTCATCCATTTAAGTAACTTAACGTATTATTATCACGTATAAAAGGATGAATAGCAGTTTATAATCATCTCATAATTTATTTTTGAAAAAATGTGGCAAACACAAAAACAGTGAAATAAAAAAAATTCGAATATAATAACTTCTGTACATATATAGTACAAATGTAATACTGATGTTATTACATTGTTTGTCTGCATGTGTTTTCAATTGTATTGGTTTTATTTTAATTATGAAGAGTAAATTGTAATTGTATCCAGCCATTTGGCTAAAAGTATTAATTAAAAATAATTACTATACATAGAATGTTGTCAGGGAAATTGCTTATATTATTTGATATTTAACTACTAGTCGATGATTAAGTTATAATCCATTAAATTATTGAAAGATTTTGTAAAAAAAAATATTGCTAAATAAAAAGAAATTGGTGCTGAATTTTCTTTGGAAATCTTTGAACTTCTATACCAAAAAACTGACAAAATATTTCAAAATGTTTTGTTTTGTATATTGATCAAGTAAAATATAAGTGTCCCAAAAGGGTTGGGGTATTTCCAAAGTTTAAAAACCTCTCGAACATTTCAATAGCAAAATTGAATCGTTGAAGATGGTCTGTTGGTTTTGATTCTTGCACAAGATGAATTTTGTAAGGTTTAAGATGCAAATCCTTCCTTATAATTCTTTGTAAAGACGATTTTCGAACGTTTAATTTTTGACCCTTTTGGGACAACTTATATAATAATTATTTTCAGAATTTATCTGAAAACAAGTTTGATTTCAATATTGAATTGAAACCAGTGTATTAAATTATTTATTTGATTTTGCATTGCACTCTGTAAACTGCTTAAAAATGGAAAATTTAATTTACCTGTATCTTGTGACAGAATCGTTGTACATTATTGAAAAGGAGCTCATGAGATGCACATTTTAATTTAGAACATATTTTGTATTTAAATATTTGTCGTAACATTAATAGGGAAATATTTATGGTGTAATGAAAAATTTACCATAGAATTTCCTATAACAAAAAAATAGATACCCGGTATAATTCAAATCAATTTATTGTTAAATATTTAAATACTCGTCTCAATTTTGATTGTTTTTTTTAAATTTTAAATAACATTAAGAAAAATAATATTAATAAGATTAATACAAAATAAGACAAAACATTAACTTTAAAAAAAATTTAGACATGTTTTGTTTCTATAAATAAAAAAATGTAAATATAACTAATACCTTTTTTAATAATAATAATCATTTGTGGTAAAAGGCTAGAGTAAAAACATGCAATTTTCCGATAAATCAATTTTAATAATTANACAATCTACTAGCGTTGAATAGCTTGCATTTTTATTTCCCTATAATAGAATTTCAGTAACTATTGGTGTCATTTATGTAAAATATCATTATGTTTAAATGATTTACTGTTATTTTTTTGCGTAAGTATTAGCAAAATAAAAATTTTGCCCAAATGATCTTCTAATTTTCGGAAATGTCAAAATATACTTAATATTTTGGCCACAAATTGATACTAACATTATTTGTTTGAAGTCACTGGTTTAAATTTTAAGATGAGTAATTTATTAATCAGATAAAACAATGTTCTCATGAAAATAATTATGCTTTTAATGCATTCACACAGAGCTGTTCTTTACATCATAAATATATTTTACATCTATGTGCTGTGCGTTATTAAAGCCTGAGTATTTCAGTTCACGGGTACAAATCTGCTCAATTACCAGATTTCCTAGATATAAGATGTACTTCAGCTGTATTTAAGTAAAGCATAAAGTACTTTAATACATCTCGCAGCAATAAAACGTTCATTTTTGAGTAACACTATATTATTGGTGATACAAAAAGTTTCTATCATTAAAAAGATAATAATATAACCTATTTTAATAGTATACAATTACTTACAAAGTTGATTATATTAGTTAATTGAACCAATTTCGAATTACTACTGGTTATGAAGTATATATAATATGAAAGAAAAATAAAACTAATGATTATTATATACGATGAAACTAATAAAAACAACAATATAAAAAAGTTATCCCATAAAATTTATAGTGATAAGTTATTCTGAAAACTGTTGACATGTGTACGTGGGTTCGTCAACAAGATTGATCAAAAAGTATTGAAATTTTAAATTTATGATTCCTATAACTTGGTTATTTGATAAAACTCATTTAATCAGAAATGATACTTCACTGGAAGCTATAAATTGTTTTATCAGTGTAATTGTAAATGATTACACGAAACAAAGTAAAATTTTGCGTTTAACTATGTTAGTTGCATGGGTCATCTTCAGAGATATATTTTGCTGCTATTTGTAAACTATGTAATTTTCATTTAAACTTGTACAATCAATATATTGTAGACAGTAAAGTTTTAGATTATATATTTTTGAATGTATAAACCAATTCTCAACGTTTCGTTACGTTTAGTAAAAGTTACAGTTTAACTATCCTTTGTTTTTTTTTTTTTTTTGTTAAAAAATAATTAATATATTGTTTTCTTAAAGTTTTAAAAACTAATTAATATTTAATGTTTTGCTAGTATGATAAATGTGTTCGTAAAATATTTTTATTTTCTTTATTGACCATTCCGAAAAAATAAAACCTCCATATTGTTTATTTAAAAAAACATAACTTGTAAATTATTTTAAATGTTTTTTTATTCATGATATTAAAATTAATACAATTAAGTAATTTAAAAATTATGACGATGTTGACGACATGTATCTAAAATTAGTAGGGGTGCTAATTGAGAAGACTACTTTAAGCCAATGTTAATATTATGTAATACAAAAGAAATAGTAAAAAAAAATTAAACAAACATATCGAAAACTACACTTAGTCAAATAGAAACACTACCCTACACTTAAGGGAGGACCCTACCCTGACTGGTCTAAAAAATTGCGATATTAAAGAATTTTTTAAAGTGTTAAACAACAATCGAATTATTTAGTGTGGTTTACTATATTATTGCACATATTTTCGTTATTATTACAAAAAATTTTGAAGTAAAAATATTTATATTTGGAGCCGTGGTAGCCTTAGGCGTGAGACACCTCCAACAAAAGGAACCTCCAAGGGTGCCAGTCTTTAAAAAAGGTAGAACAAAATCGTTTACATTTCTTTAGACTTTATTAAATTTGCTATCATGAAGAATAGAATTTTTTTTAAATTAAAAAATTACAAAAATAGCACCAGTTTAAAAAAAAATGCTATAAATTTGTTTATAAAAAATAGAAAAATTAAAATATCAAAAAAATCCTATGCTTCACGACACAAAAATAGTTTTACACATTGCTGATAAAGATTAAAGTGATTTCATTGCATGGTTCCCAAGAAAAAGTGGCAGCCAGTTTGAAAAATATGGTTTCGAGAAAAAGTTTTCGGTACTGTAGTTAACGTATTGTACGGCATCCAAAATTCTTCTTGTATCTTTGCAATGACTTCGAATATCAATAAACCCTTTTAGAGGATTATTCTGAACACTATCGGGAATAGATGTATGCAAAAAATCGATTTTTTTAAACCTACAGAGTGGAATTCTTCCTTAAAGAACAAGGTTAGCACTGTGTGAGCGACAATGCTCTTTTCTACCTAGCGTACAGTTTTTTTATCTTGGACATACGTGTATGCACAAAACAAATAAACAGTACTTTACAATATTTTTTGTAATTTTTTTATGAACTAGAGAAGGACTGTTGATATTCAGAATTATATAATCTACAAGTATAAAAAAAGAATTATATTAATAATTCATTATGTTGACTGCTCTTGATAAAGTGAAGTAGAAATAAGTGGTACTGTATTATTGCAGTAACTATGTCGTCATATTCTATCCAGTTTACGCATGTTTCAATAAATAAAATAATAAGAACAAACAAAAAATACAACACATATTTTTTATTTTTAAAGTGAAGAATTTTTTGATTAACTTTTAATAAAAAACAATCAAAATGCGAGATAGTTAAAACTATTTTAATATGAAATAAGAATATTTTTATTACATTTATCTGTATCTAATAAGCTAAATCTAGAATGGCATGTTTAAAAGTCTTCAAACGCGCTCCACAAGAACATATTATTTATTTATAATTTTTCATCAATAAAATGTATAATAGCCTAATTTAAAATTCCATGAAGCTTAACATTCTAAGTAGATTGGCCATTTTTGAGTTAATAAATAAATAAACAAAATATATGTTAGTTCAAAAAAATATAAATTACGGGAGAAAAGGCCTAAAGAACCAACGAAACGTTGTTAATTGAAAATAAAAATCAATTATCACTCATATTTTTGATCATTTCACACTTGTTAGAGTTGAGATAATTAAAAAAAAATGTATAACAAAAAAGCTCCATACAAACATAAAAAAAGGTTTTATAATGGATAAGTTTTCTTAAACTATACTTTTAAATTGAAACTAGCGTTATATTTCTTTAATATCAATATTACAAATATTGCAACTAAATATTGGCAAACATTACAATTAAGTATATAAAATATGTATTTTTATATTTGCATTCCAGATCTTGAATACTAACCTAGGATTTAAATATTTTAACAATACAGGCAGCAATCTTAATAAGAATCTACAGTGTTTTCTAATATTTCTTTCAAAATATGACTGACTTTAAATTGTTGATTACTAGATTCTAATGAAATTTAAACAAAAGAAATGGAGACAAACTATTTCAAGATATTGAATAACAATGAGATCACTCATCCCATATAAGATTTATACAAGATTAGTCAGTAGGTGGTGATTTTATAATGTAGGAATATTATAACAAACATAACCACACAGACACTTAACTAAATTAGGTAAGGAATTGTTACACATTACTAGAATAAGTAAGATACTCTCGGTATATTATACTCTTGATGTAGGTCAGAAATAATTCATCTGTTGATAACATTATGTAAATTATGCTAAGAAATAATTTACATTACATTGAAACAAATTTATTTAAATTATAATAACTAATAAATGAATTAATCTGAAAATAATAGATTTGGTTGCAAATATTTGTAAGTAAGAAGATGACACTGAACCCCAAATATCTATCCAAGCTATTTGCAAGCCTTACAATATCAATATTATGGATACGACCGCCTATATTACGGACTTAAATTATATTAAGAATTTGCGGACGAAGCTGAAATTCCAAGTAGAACGTAGTAGGTAACACTAGTAAATTCTGTAAACAAGTCAAACAAATAATGGAGTTAACACTTCGGTAGCGGCTTCTCATATACGTATATCCTACTTTGTTATATATTTTGTAACATTTAGTTACGGCCTTTCTATTTTATATTAAAAAATTATCAATAACATTTATTAGTGTATGACTGTTAAAGCAATGCATTTTAATATGTAAATAAAATATGAGGTACATAATAATTTTTATATAGAATAAGGAAAATACCTTTAGCACGCTGAATTTGAGTAAAAAAAAAATATTTTTTTTTGTGGATAAATTAATTTATCTGAACTTTTAAATACTACAATTTTTGATACTAAATTATTAGAGATGTTTTCCGGGAAGGACGGGTCGCGGGTTGTTAAATGGTTTAAGTTTTAGTTCTCGTGGTTTTTACATAAAACATATATAATGTTTAAATATAACTAACAGTCATTATTTGTCTGTAAACCAAAAATACTGAAAAAAAAAACCAAAAATTCAAAACTAAGATCTTTTTTTAGTGATTTTTGCTTTAAACATATAAAGTTTTTAAGTGTTTATTTTTAATTTTTTGATTTAAGAACAAACTATAGTAGTTAAATTAATGTATAAAAATTTCAGCAAAATTGGTCAAAAGATTTTTGATTTATCTTTGACGCCAATTTGAAAAACATAGTTTTGAGAAAAACACGTTTAAAATTTAGGTAACGCTTACAAGCGCAAAGGTGTTTGATTAATAGGCTATAACATGAGAAATACTTTGAATTTTGGTAACATATTCTTAACATGTTAAATTAATATTTTATGAAATAATTTAAATTTTCACATTTTTTATTGTTGTAAGAAAATAAGATTTTCTTATGACTTACATTGTACTGGTCGATTTAACTTAAATCATTTTTAAATAAAAAAATATAAACGTAATAAATAAAAATATTTATTATATTAAGTAAATAAGAAAGTAATTTTTTATAAGTATGTAAAAGAGATTTTAAAATATATTTTTTTTTAAATAAGAATTATAAACATCTAATAAAAACAGTAAATACCGAAAATAAAAATATATGATACTAAAATATTTAAAGTAAAAGCAGCTTTATTTACGTTTTAAAATTCTATATTTCTATAAATAATACCTATAAAGTAGGAGGAAAACGAAAATAAAAACATAACAATGATAATATTTAAACGTTAATTCTTAGATATTTACCTAATAAATTTAACAAATAATGAAAATACAATTTGGTATTACATTTTATGTTAACAAGATACTATTGAGGCTTTGTTTAATTAATTGAAGAACTTTAATAAATTATTAATTGTTAATAAAATTATCAACGAACTCCTACAAGTTTGATGTTTATAAGTGTGAGGTTATATTACTTCTCTTCTTAAACTATTCGAGGTTGAGTACAGTAAAAGCTCCTTATTCATGGTTCCTTTATTCGCGTTTTCACTATTCGCGGATTAAAAAATTGCGACCCAATTCCTATATTCCCGGCTAAAAATTTCTTTATTCGCGGATCTTATCGGTATATATATATATTAAAAGGATTTGAAAATCTTCATTAACGCGTCGGCAAATAGACCAATATAAACAGATCTTATTACTCCATACTAAGCTTAAAGTATATTTTTAAATGCTATCGCTGCCGTATAAGGCGGTTCGACTTTTCCTTTGTAATGAGCCGCCTTTGTTGATATCATTGCTGAAATTGCAAATGGGATAGGACGAGATAACTTCGAACAAATAGAATCAAGTGACGTTCAGGAGTTGCTTGAATCGCAAGATGAAGATTTGACCGAAACTGACTTGGAGGAAATGTTAAATCCGCAGTCCATTGAAGAAGAGGCTTCAATAAGCACTGACAAGGTGACATTAAATTTGAAAAATCTAAGTGAAGGTTTACGGATGGCAAATGAGCTTTGTGATTTCTTTATGAAAATTGATCCATCTATGGAACGTAGTCTTATTTTTAAGAGGCAAATAGTTAATGTTACTGCTGACTATCAATCTGAATTGAAAAAACTATTAAAAACTGCAAAACAAGAAAAAATTACTAAGTTCTTTAAACCCTTGATTAGGCCTAACGATAATAATTAATTAATATTGTTCAAACTTTCATTAAATAGATTTTTGTTTTTATTTTTGATTTTTATTTGGGCACCAAGGAACGTATCCCCTATAATCCAATATAAATTACCATTCCATATTCACGGTTTCTGTATTCGCGGCATATTTACAGAACGTATATCCCGCGAATAAGGAGCTTCTACTGTACTTAAAAAGACATTTTCATGCAATAACAATATAACAAGATAATTGGTACTGGAATAAATTAAGGTATTGATTTTATAAATTAATTGTTATAAAATCGAAGTATTAGATTTCAGTGTTTAATTAAAATTAAGTGGGATTATTTATTATAATTATGTTAAATAATTTAGAAGCAAGTCATATTAACAGTTCAATTTTGAGGTTTGTCAAATTAAAGTTTATGAGAAATAAAAAGAATTAAGTTTGTTATTGTTGTTTGCTCTAACTACTGAAATTATTAACACAAGAACTTAGAAAATTAAGTAAATTTTGATTTATAAAAAATATTAATTATACTGATTTTTGTGTTTTCAAGCCATATGTATTTATTTTTAAAATGTATATAGTTATTATTAAAAATTAAATCAGTTAAACGTTAAGAAGATGAAAAAGATAATAACATATGTCTAAATAAAATATCTGTTTATTATTATGTAATTATATTGATTCGTGGCGACGACTTTACTGCTTGAAATCTTAAAAAACTTGAAAATGTCATAATGACTTTGATTTTATTTATACGTTTACCATTTTACACGGTTAGTAAAATAATGAATTATCAAAATGATTTCTATGAGGCTTTGTTGATAATAAAACTCTGCAGAGAATATCTAATTGTTCATATTCGTTTGAAAGTAATTAGCAACTATTACTTTACCCTGTTGAAAAAAAGGAAAAAGAAACCGATTTAATAAAAAATAAATAACAATTGTCAATTACGGATTTCTTTTCGATTTGAAATTGTACCTAATGAAACCACCGAAATTGAATCGTATCAAATTGTACTATTGAGTAATGACTAATGAAAGTGAAATTTTACCAATCAGCAAGAAAAGATTAATAGTTTATGAAAGTAATAATATAAGTTAACATTTGATGTTATGTTTTTGTTAGTTTAATATTTTTTGTGTTTATTAAACGTGCGACACTTTATATATTTTTGATTTATTAATTTTACGCTTAAACAAATAAATTTAATTAAATAACTGATTAAATTTTACGCATTTTGCCTTGTATTCGATTTAGATGAGTTTCTATACAAAAACTCGCGCTTTCGATTTATACGTATTTCTCATGAACCGATCTACCGTGTAAATTGGGGGAACCGTGTAATTTAAATTAAAAATATAAAACAGCTTACAAATTTAAATTAAATTTTTATTCAAATTTATATAACATTATTACGACAAAATTTTATCTTATCATTAAAAATATTAAGAAATGATATTTAAGCTGATTATTTTTTTCTATAAATAAAATTACAAACTAACTTTTTTATGGCATAGTTAAACTTTAAGCTATATAATTTAATAATTATAGTCGAGGCCACGAAATAATGTTATTGCATAATCATTGTACGTTTACATGGTACCACTCTGCGATCTGAAACGTATATGAGCTTCTATAAAGCCGTACGTTTTGTAAAAAAAGTAACCAATGTAAACAAAACTTTCGTAAAGTACATACATAATTTTTTGAATAAAGTTGCGACGTACTTCACATTATTGAGAAGTATGTTTACTAAGCATTAAGAAGATAAAATAGTATATTGCGTCACAAGGGAAGATAAAGGCATATTACATCCCGAAGATTTCTGATGCACGAGCGAACGTAGTGAGCGAGGACAGCAAACGCTGAGGGATGTAATATGCTGTTATATTCCCGTAGGTCGCAAGATATTTTTCCGTATTCTTGAAATGATTGTTTTTAATGAAAAATAATAATTTTATAATGAAAAACTTATAAACTAAGAAATTATGCCGCTTTTCTATTTATTACTGAAACCATGGAAACAAGTAATAAAAAAAATGCACCCGTCATTTCAGAAGAATTTTTGACATATGTATAACCTTAAACTATAAATGTATTTTTTTTTGTATTTATGATAATTTCAATATTAAATCATGCGAAAATTGAAATAAAGAGCGTATGTTTAAGTTTTATTAAAAATAATTAAAATTGTCATATAAATTTGACTTATTTTATTGCTAAATTTAAATTATATAAATTTTATATTTTATCGATAGATGTCAGGTTGTATGCTTACACCGTTAAAACCGACAGCTGTTATTACATCCCGGCTGTCAATTTGACATATCATTACTGACCTAAAATTAGGCAAGTAAAAGATCTATTACATATCAAGTATGCGGAAAAAGATAATAACGTATATCGAAGTAAAATATTTGATTATTATTATGTACTTACAATGTTTCCTGGCCTCGACTTTATGCTAAATTTTCAACAAAGCAAAACATTTAAGAAATGTATTATTACCATGAATACGAGACTTTAAAATTGTGATCCTTAAACGGCTGGTATTACGATTGAGTTTAGTATTTGAAGCAGGTTATCACTTATTTTATGTAATTTGGACAGCTCGCTTCAAATTTTCAGCTTAACTGTTTCAAAGTCATTGAAAAAAAAAAGTTTTATTGTGAGTAGAGCTTTATCGAGTGGATTAAAGATAGAAGAAATAGTTTCTTTACTAGATTAATATTTCAAAATATATCTTTATAAATTTTTAAAAATTTAAAGATAATAAAGAAAAATGATAATTGAGATATAAATTTAAATGAATAAATTTTTAATTAACCAATTTTAAAAAATATACTCAAATATTTTTGACCAAATAGTTTTAAAATATTAAAAGTTCTTGGTTGAGTCGTGAGTTGGCGAGTCTCGCACATCTCGTACTCATATTTAGAGGCTTTAATAATTTTAAGTAAAATAGTAGTACAATCTAAGCGAATGGCATCAATTCACCCAGCAAACAAAATTTATTAATAGATTTGAGTGCACGACTTAATTCCTGTTGGAATCGTTAGAATATTTGTACGTACCGTTTATTTTCTTACGCGTGGGTTACATTTAACAACAATCTACGAAAACCATGAACCATGCAGATAAGCACCAAGCGCCCTATTCCCGCGACACGTTGTTACGCTAGTTCAGTTAAAAGCTCGCCGAGCCGTGTGTCGTGGGAAACCAGCTTAATAAAAGCTCCAATATCAATAATTCTCTCCTAATAATTGCACATGTCTATTCATTTTATTTATAAATAATGTTTCATGCAAATTTATTTTACCAAAATATGGAGTAATAATTAAAATTTATTGAAATGAACATATATATTAATTTATTTAGAATCTTTGAAGATAAATCAAATATATCTGCCAAAAAATTTTAATATAATTTTTTTACAAAACATAAATAAAATTACTTATTTGAGTAGATTTTCAAGTCATATTATTTTTATCTAATCGTGTGTAAGCAGTTTCTTAAGATCGTTCGATTATTAAAGCAATGCTTAGATAATATGTTATTAATCAATAAAAAGTGAAAAATAAAAGTGAAAATTTGTCAAGATCAAGTATCTCTTTATTTTAGATTTAATTATACATATATACATTATTTCTGAATAATAAAAAAAGAATTTGGTGACACAAATCTTACTTATACATAAAATCAAAAAGATTGGTGAGATCAAGAAATGAGCTTTCCGTGGACAGGCGAGTTTAGTATATTCAACGCCCACGTCAATCATTGATGCATCTCAGTTCGTACTGGTAAGAGAGGGATATAGTTAATTGTTATAACAAGCTACTAGAGATGAAAATACATGTGATGAGAATAAACAATTTTATAAACCAAAATGTATTAAGTGTGGTTGATTCGACGCCAGAAAATCGCTTCAAGGTTAAGGAGGTACCCCACCCTGACAGCTCTAAAAAACAGCGTTATGCAAGAATTTTTTTAAATGTTTAATAATAATTGAATCATTTGGGTTTTTACTATATTTTTGCACGTATTTTAGTTATTATTACAAAAATTTTTGAAGTAAAAATATTTATATTTTGAGCCGTGGTAGCCTTCGGTGTCAGACACCTCCATGGGTACCAGTCGCTAACAATCTTAAAAGCAGGTAATACAAAATCGTTTAGATTTCCTTAAACTATATTAAATTAGCTATTCGTGAAGCATAGGATTTTTTGAAAATTCAAAAAGTGTCATAAATTGCAAATTTGAAAATAAAATTTTTTTCATAAGAAATAAATGCTATAAATTTGTTTATAAAAATCGAAAAACTAAAATATGAAAAAAATCCTACGCGTAACGATAGAAAAAAACAAAACAAAGTGATTCCATTGAATGGTTCTTGAGAAAAAGTGGCACCCAGTTTAAAAACAATTTTTCTTGTATCTTTGCAATGACTTTGAATATCAATAAACCCTTTTAGAGGGTCATTTTATACAAGATAAGAAATAGATTTAATCAAAAAAAAAAAAAAATANCTATTGCTATCTTTGCACCCTAGAGTGTGGTGCGGAATGAGATAGGAATATTAGTTTCGCCGTGACATTATATTGATATTATATATCAAGTGTAGTTAAACTGAACACAATTGATTTTTTAATATTTTTTTTTTATAAATTAAACGAACTTTATTTTAAAATAATAAAAAAAAATCATTTGTCGTTATTTTCTATTCTTTCTGAGCTATTCAATCCAATCTAAGTATTTTTAATTTCGTTTTTGTAAACGAATGCCCTATTTAATTTCTATACTCCTTAGCAGGGCATATTTTGTTTGGTTATGTAATATACTAACAGAGTAATTATATGTCAGATTGACTTGTGAAGTTAATAAATGTGTAGGTAACGACAGTGGTATTAATTTTTGACTAAAAAATTTCATTAAGATTATAAACAAGTAACGTTTTATAAAAATTTGGACAGCGAGCGTTTTTTCTACTTTGTCGCTCTAGAGCGGCAAAGTACCATTTTGCGCACACAAAAGAGGGCACAAAACGCCTACTTTGTATAGCGACTGTAGAAAAAAATATTGTTGGTTATTATTTTGTTTTTATTAGTATATTTATATAGTAAAGTATGTCCTATAAACATTTGTAAACAAATAGATTTTAAATGTCCTGGATAGTTTAATTTACTATATAATACAATGGAATTTACAGAAATAATATCTATTATAACTGTATTCGTATATGTTATTATCAGCTTCATATAGAATGCCATTGATGTGATTAATTGGAAATGATTAGACCGATAAATGACTAAATTGTGGGCAGATGTGATGAATAGGTGATTCGTTTGGATATAATTGAAAAATTGACCATCAGTGGATTTTTTATCACAGATATAGGGAATATGCTGTTCTTTTTGTTCCATTCGAACTATTAAATGTATATTCATTACATCAAAGTGCAGTTAAGCCATGCAATATTCAAATATTCTGGATGAAACTGGAATTAGTTATTTAACTGCAAAAGCATTAAAACGTTATGATAGTGACTTTCAATAGTTTGAATTTAGGTTATTGCGAATAAACTTATGTCATTCGGTACGTATTTTAATTTGCTTATATTTTATTAATTAGATCGCCAATACATATTCTCTATTATTGTAAATTTATAGATTCTATACTATAGAAAGTAGTGCTTTATACTATTTTAATAGTCTTTATATAACATTTGTTTCGTTTTTATTTAGTCTTCCGAAAAAGAAACAACTGATTTTTCATTGTTTTACCTATACTTATTTTATTATTTCGTTTAAAAAATCATGTAAGGAAATATGAATTTAACCCTTTGCACGCGGACTTTTTCTCCCCTAAAGATTTCAGCAGCTTGGATTTTTTTTTTGCTGTATCTTGCTATGTAATGTGTTATTTATTTGAAGGTAAAATTTGTATATTAAATAAATATTTTTGGTGTGTGAGAGTACAACGACAAAATTTACAGTGCCTGTGAGAAGTACTTTGAGGGCAAAGGGTTAAAACATATATATTGTAATTAAAATTCAGTTTTCTAAATATATGAGATTTTAGATGCAGCTGTAAATAAAGAGTATACGAAAAGCCCTAGCTTTGAAAAATATTTTTTATTTTTTTATTTACAAAAAATGGAATTTTTATACTTTATTAAAATTACGAATATGATTTTATTTATATGATACATTTTATTAAAAGTAATGCATTAACAATTATGCTCTTTATAATAATTACTTTAAAAAACATACTTTAAATATTTTGAAAAGTCTTTTATCTGAATGATATTATTTTCAATTTAAAGTAATACCATAGTCATAAAAGAGCAGTTTCGAATTTTTTTTGTTGCATTCTTCTTCCACTCGCAAAAAAAAATCAACATAACGTTCTAAAAATTTCATTCAAATGACTCTCTCGTATGTAATAAATAGTTTACTTTAAAGTTTAACAACGTAATAAATATTACTTTATCATTTCTTTTATTTAGAAACACTGTTCTAACCAAACAAGTTGAATTTGTAAATATGTATTTATTAGAAAAAATATAACACAATTATAATATAGTAGAATGGCAATATATACCACTTCTTAACAAATCAGGGTCATTAAAAGCGAATTAAGAGCTTTATATTTCTTATTAAGACTATTTTTAAATCATTCAAATTAAATAAATATTTTATATGATTAAAAGTTTGCCATTTAGTATTCTCGCATCTAGAAGGATTTCGTATATTTTATTAAATTTATATCTTTCATATTTTTAAATTAATATGATATTTAAGTTATCAACCATGATATCCGTAATATGAGAAACATTTACATGTTTCAAAATAAAAGAAATAAAAATCTCACATGCAACGTTAACCTGGAATTTGATATAAAATATTTTTTTTTTATATATAAAAAAACAAAGAATAATTTTTAATGTTTAATTTACATAG
>NEEE01001129.1:225459-235844 GCA_002278615.1 Pogonus chalceus
ATATCAATAATAATTTGAAATTTGATTTGATTATTTTTATTTTTCTGCCTAAGAATAAGAATTGAATTTATAAATATAAAATTTAAAAACTTATTTTGATATCAATTGTTTAATCGTCATTCTTTAGTGTTTTCTTCATTGGTAGTTTCTTTTAATGACAAAATTACTGCAGAGAATTAGTAATCATTAAGTTTTTAAAATTCTATTGACGCCTCTTTTTTATTAGTATTTTCTGTAAAAATTAAAATTAAAAAAACAAATAATAAATATTTTTTGTATGAATTTATATCTAAAACCATTTTTTCTTAATTAAATGGTATTACTTAATTTTCAACAGGTGCCATGAAGTAGAACTAACCCAATTGACACATTTTTGATCATAAAGTAATTCATTCTAATATGTATTTTTCATCTCAAGAAGTCTGTCATAAATTCATAATAAACAAAAGTTACTATATTTAAAAATTAAGTACAATTTTTGTCAAAAAATAATTTCTTTTGTAAAGCTAATGTATGTAAGTTTAAGAAATGAATATTATCAAGTTTGCTAAATCCTAAAAATATCTAATATGTTCTTAACGGCTACCCGCGACTGTTGCCGTTTTAAATAATTGTACATCCGCTGGAAGGGTAAAATTGCCAGAATTTACTTTAAAAATTTATATTCATGCAATCTCAAAATGCTAATTTGCAATAATAAATATTTGAAACCACAAAATATTATAAATTTTTTATCAGAAACTAAAATTGTAAATTTACTAAAATAATTTTACTGAAAATTTCAAAAAGCAAAATTAATTTGGGGTAATAGAACTATTAATACTTGCAGTTGCTGTTGTCTTTCTAATCCACAATAGAATCTTTTTTGGTTGCTAAAAACACTTTTTAAATGCATTTTACAAACATTAACGAAAAAAAAAAAAAATGTCTGTCACTGCTCTGATGTTATCACTTTCAAAGATGACTACACACTGCCAAAATTTCAAAGCAAAATATGATGGATGTACTAAATTATATGAGAATTTAAAAACTAATTAGTCATACAAATATAATATTTATGAATCGTGTAACATCTTTTTAAAATATAATTAAAAGTTTTAGTTCTAGAAATATTTAAAAAAATAAAACAAACTGAAATTGTTTGTCAGTGTAGTCAGAGTAAAGAAAAACCAGTAGCGACACTCTTTTTTCTATCCTTCTCCCACTTACNAGTTAAATATTTTACTACACACCGTCACAACCAACTACGACTCATGGTCATTGAAACTGAATTCCGAGTGTCGCAGGCCTGTGTAGTAAAAGCTTTAATTTTATATTTATATTAGAATAAAATATTTAAATGTTATTTATAATTTTTCTGCATATTACACAACATTTTATTAAAACGTGTTATATTCAAAATGTATTATTACAAGAAATAAAATAATTTGATAAAATTTTGTTTAAAAGTATTCTAAAAATAATTAAAAAAAATTACTAACAACAAGTTAAGTACTGTTTTCCTATTTATAAATTTTTTAAATATTTTAACAGTACCATTAATTTTTAAATATCTTTTTATAGAAACAAAATAAAATTTTTACTAAAAAAAAGTCAAAATTTTTTGAATTAATATAAGATTTTCAATTAATACAAAACAATTTTTAAAATAAATTTTTGAAATGATCATATTTTTGTCAATTCAAAAGTTAAAATTTTTTGGTCTAATGTTCAACTGCAAATATCTAAAAAAGATATTATTTAATTATCTAACTAAAATAATAATAGAAGTATTTTTTAGGAAGAAATATCGAATATATATATATATACAGGCCTGCGACACTCGGAATGCAGTTTCAATGACCATGAGTCGTAGTTGGTTGTGACGGTATATAGTAAAATATTTAACTTTATATTAAAACAGTGTAACAGCTACTCGTACCAGCGTTGCTCGCGCAGCTCTTATTTAGTGTTTTGGTGAATATGACAAAGTGACATCTACTAAATATCACAATCAAATTGAAACTAATGAAACTCCGCCTAAAATTTCTGTATAGAATATCCAACTACACTAAAAAAAAATCAGGAGATCACAACCAACAACCAATGATTTAGTAAGTGGGAGAAGGATAGAAAAAAGAGTGTCGCTACTGGTTTTTCTTTACTGTGATACATATTAATAATTTATTCTAAAACCGTTTTTCAGTAGCTATTTTCATTTTAATTTTCATAAAAATATAAGATAGCTATGAACACCTGAACCTGCAATGCGTGCTAAAGGACAAAGAACGTGTTTCGTAAATATCTAAATCAGAGACAGTAATCTTTGTTTTTACACGCTGCGTATTTCTCAGGATCGACCCTGATAAAAAGAGACATGTCAGTTGAAATGTGTACTTTGAGAAAGTAGTTATCTAATATGTTGATTTTCGCTTAAGAGCCACATAAGAACAAAAATTTAGCCTTTTATAAGTTACTCGTAGACAGTTTTTCTTTATTTGCAAAATACCGTTTATAAATAACTATTTATTAATTACAAATGGCTGACAGATTTGTAGACAGAATTTCTGTAATTTAAATTTCTAACATCTTATCTTTAATTGATGTAATAAGATCTTATTATAAAAAAAAATGATCAGGATTATTCATTTTTTATTTTATGAATTTAATAAATTAAAGGCTATAAATAAGAAATTTAAAAATTAGTTGTCCTGTCTTTTTATTAAACGTTTTAATAAAATAATAACTGCACTATGAACATATCATTTTAGAATCTATGAAATAATATATGAAATAAACTTATTTTGTAGAATAAACACTTTTAGATTAAAATGAATAAAATAAAATAAGTAATAATATAAAAAAGACAATATCGGAAATTTATTTTATGATTTTTTAGCCGTATATGTGTAGTTTCTTGAAGTAGGAATCATCACTATAATCAGTAAAAGTTAAGGGTATGGAGCTATAAAATCTTATATTTACGTCCTAGAGCGGTAAAATACACACATTGAAGTAAACATTAAAGTGAGTCTTTAAACCTTGCTTTAAGTACCCCATTACGACCTTTTTCTTAGATTTCTTTAGTGCAAATACTAGGATAGGTAAACGATTAAAATAGTGCAGTATTGCAGTTGTAATTTTACTATATTTCCTACTATAAACAATAATTATTTTAATTAAAAGTTCTTTTATTGTTTATTTTATTTAACTTTACTAACTTATTTAAGAATTAATTTGCCACAAGATTGTACTTGTAGCAATAAATGTTCTATTTTAAACATTTATAGCGTTTAAAGTAAAAATTAAATATTGTATGATTTCATTCTTTCTTTTATTTTATTTAATTTTTCTTGCAATAAAATTAAAGACAATAATATATTGGCTTTCATTTAAAACTTTTTAGATAACTGAATAGTAATTTCTTAATTTTATCCTGAAATATTTAGAGGATATATGCATCATATCGAAAAGGCTATCAAAAAATATATTGTTATTGAGGAGGAAATTTCGTTCTGTTAAAAATTTTATCCTGCACCCACCAGAAAATAAAAAAGGAATCTTATTTTTAAAAAATAAGCTGAAACCTCAATTTTTTATTGCAATTTTTTTATAAATTACAGTATTTCTAAGAATCGTTTCTAAAAAATTATTTGATAGTTAAAAAAAAAACCTCATATCATAATGCATCCTCTTCACTAAGCTCTTAACTTTTAAGAGAAACGGGGCAATCTGAATTTAAAATAAAAACTTCAATTTACGGTTAAATTCGTAAAAATCACTGCTTTAGTGTGTTTAAATACAAATACACAAAATTTATCAGATTTCGTAGCAAAAATTGGGTTTTTTAAAACTTTTGTTATATTAAGTTGCAACTCTCCTCTTATGCTGAGGCTGGAGAAAATTTTTAACAAAATTGGATGTCCTTCTCCAAACCATTAAACTCATGACTTGTAAGTCTTTTCGACCAGATGTATATTTCGCCAGATATTCCAGGATATAATGTAAAATGAGACAGCCTGTATAAAATTTAATTTAAATTATTCTAAAATACTTGCGAATGTCAAAATAGTAAGTAAAATAATTTTGTTAAAATGTGCACTTTGAAAATAAGTTTGTTGTTTAAGATCATTTTTATTGAAAACTCTTGCAATTAAATACTTTTATATTTTGCGCCTTATAAGAACTGAAGTCTAAAAGTCGACACCGCGTTATAGGACTTAGCGTTATAAATATATGAAACAATGTAATATATTAATTAAAATGTTTTTCTGGTAAATTATAACAATTAAGATGTAAGGGTTGTCATTCAACTTGGAATTCAGAAAATGTTAATTTACGATGCAAAGTGTTCACAAATGTTCATTTTGTAAGTAAGGTTTTCTGAACATGTTTTTGAGGTGCATGTTAAAGCAGAAATATTAACCATATCACCTGAGTTTCTGTGTTAAACATTCTCACGAAATATGCGTCAAACGCGTAGCGGTGGTGCACATTACAAGAACAGTAAACAAGGCATAGCTATATTGCACACTTTGGATTAAGTTCCCTACGTTGGAAAGTTAGCGTAGCAGTAACACACGTCAACAGTAATAACAATCCTTTGTATTATGTAACCTGAAATGGGTTATATAAAATTATTAACTGGTTATGATTGATTATGTTTATGAGAAGTATAAATTGTTACTGAATATTGTTGACAATGGTTTAATTGGAAATTCTGGTATCGTTAAGTTGTTGCTCCTTTATTCAAGGTATATTAGTATATCTGCAAAAAATATATAAATTAATGATGAGTGATAATTAAAATGTGTTACATTAAGATTTATATATGTTAATACTTTCTAATATCTTTTTGAATTAATTTGGTTATTTATATATTCAAATAATATTTCGAATCATTTCTGCATAGAAGGACTTACGACGAGTTATGTTCAAATCTTATTAAATTTATTGCTATAAATATTTTGGAACAATTACACATTAAAACAAATTAAAGTTGTATGATTTTTATTATAACTATATTAAAAAACAATAAATGAATATTTATTTGAAGATTAGATAAATTCAAATATTTAAGATATCATATTTAGTAGTGAGAATAAAAAATCAGAAATCAATGAAAAAACCTCTATTAGAATTTTATGTTAATAAAAAAATTTGAAAAAAAAAGCAAGATAATAGGAGAAAACGAACAAAAAATATACAAAAAACGTATGGTGCGAAGCAATATTTATGGCAAAATACAGGAAAAACAATTAAGAATATTTTGAAACAAATTAAAAGAAATAAGAATTATAAGAAATAACCAATAATCAACACGATATAAAAAAAAAAAAACTGCTAGAATGAGCTATAAGCTGGTCTCAGATATTAATAAAACTTAGAGAAAAAGTACAAAGAGTAAATGGGTTAAAATACATATAAGAAAAGAGAAAAAGGATACATGAAACAGGGATGATATCAAAAATATATAAGTTTAAGAAAAAAAAATTATATAAAGAAGAAAATTAGATTGTGTCAAAAAAAAAAAAAAATCTTAAGCTAGAATGTTTATTTTATATTGCCGATTTAGATACAGCGTAGAAAAATTAAGTTAATTTTAAATAATTTTTTTGTTTTTTTTTTTTTGATTTTTTAATGAATAACGTTTCAAGAAAAATTATTTGTCTTGTAAAACTATTTTTTTTTTATAAAAAAAAATATTCGGAGATCAGATATTGTAAGTTCGCCTTTAGCTTTTAGGGGAAACGTAGCAATTGAAATTTTAAATGGAAAACTTTTTTGCTATAAAATTCGTAAAAAAACTACTGCTTTAGTGTTTTTAAATAAAAATACACAAAACGTATTCAAGAAAAAAATAATAATAATAAGAAACAAAACCCGATGGAGAAACATAATTAAGAAAATTTTAAGTAGAGTAATAAGGATATATACATATATGTTATTTTGAATCTGCATGCTTAGCTCTATAGACCTCAGAAAAAAAAAAAAAAATTTAAAAATGCAACAATTTTTTAATGAAATTTCATTAAATTAAAAAATATATTGTTTAATTTAATAAGAAATATTTATAATTGATATCAATAGAATTTTATCAATAAATTAATATTGAGTAAGATCAATAAAACTCATTTGTATCTTTTATTCACTTTTTACTTTCATTTTCTTTAGTGAAGAAAATATTTGATTGTGTTTTATTTATAATAATATATTTATTCATTGAGTGAACTGATAATAACTAGGATTACCAAAAATATGAAGATTAAAATTTCCAACTAGGAGAAATATGAGAATCACTATTTGATAAATGTAAAAAGCTTACAAATGTAAGCTGTATGTAAACAGAACAAATAAAATTCAAAATGCTTGTTATTAATTGCAGTTTTAATATTTAATTTAATATTCGTTTTTTTTTATAGATGATTTAAAAATCCGTTACAATTAACTATACTCTAAGAATTATAAAAAAAAGATTCTTCAATCAAAGAATATTATACCTATTATTAACGATAACAGCTATATTATATAGTATTGATTGCTGCATTAATAAATCTTAGATTTAGAAGAAAATAGCTATTTGTGTATTAAGAGCGCAAAGTGGGACATTGTCGATTGAGAGATTGTTGCCGCGCGACTTAGGAGCGCGGCATTTTCTCGAAATCAACAATGTCCATTTGCGCTCGAAATACACACAAAATTTTTTCTACAGTCGCTACAAACTTTAAGAGGTATTTGAAATTTGTTTTTGGTGTTACTGTGACGTCACACTATTGCTATCATTGCACACTATAGAGTGTGGTGCGGAGTGAGATAGGAATATTAGTTTCGCCGTGACATCATATTGATATTATATATCAATTGTAGTTAAACTGAACACAATTGATTTTTTTGATATCTTTTTTTTAATAAATTAAACGAACTTTATTTTAAAATAATAAAAAAAATCATTTGTCGTTATTTTCTATTCTTACTTTCAATCTAATTTAAGCATTTTTAATTTCGTTTTTGTAAATTATAGCCCTATTTTATTTCTATACTCCTTAGCAGGGCATATTTTTTGTTTGGTTATGTAATATACTAACAGAGCAATTATATGTCAGATTGACTTGTGAAGGTAATAAATGTGTAGGTAACGACAGTGGTATAATTTTTGACTAATCATTTCCTTTAAGAATGTAAACAAGTAAAATTTTATAAAAATTTGGACAGCGAGTGTATTTTCTATTTTGTCGCTCTAGAGCGGCAAAGTACCATTTTGCGCTCACGAAAGAGGGCGCAAAACGCCTTCTTTATATAGCGACTGTAGAAAAAACATATTTATATGGTACCCTTAACATATGTATACTTAATACCCTTACCATTTAACTATTATATTGCTTATATGTATCTTATATTACCTTTGCAGTAATAGGGTTTTACTGTTAGCAAGGTTAATTAATGGTACAAGCTGTTCCTTTCTGATTGAGCATAGCGGGTCGCCATTTATTTTACCGTTTCCTGTTCATACTAGTTAGTTACAAACTGAATTCATTGGCTATCTATTTTAATGAATATTTTGTTTGTCCTAATTATTTAACACTACCTGTAACTAATTCTAGATTTATAGATTGATTCCTGAAATAAATGCTTCCATATAAAGTAAAGAAAAATATATTATCTTTGTTTTATTATTTAATCTTCAAGCGGTCGCGCAGTTAGATTTTGAAAAGGCAGCAATCGCGCGTAGTCTTTACGAGATTATAAAGTCAAACATTTGGCAAGATTATGTAGGAAGAATTACAATAGTTTTATTATCTGTTTGTGTTTATCTCTTCATTTTAGATTTAATTATGTATTGACACATATAGTCACTTGTGTGCATAATGAACTTATGATGGAAAATACATATAATGAAAATGAACGATTTTCTAATTAAAAGTTTGTTAAGTGTAGTTGAATTGATCTTATGCGACTGTCTAAAGGTTAAGAAACAAAACAATGAAACTAAAATTAATTTATTTTGGCAACACAATACCTAAATGCTTAAACTAATGGTTTTTTAACTCTTAAATTTGAAGAAATCTGTCTATTTCTTAAAAGGTTTTCTATTGATTTTAATACATTAAGAAAACAAATCAATATAAACGAATTACTAAGTTCATTGAAAACAAAGCAAGTACGAACTTCAGTTGTAAAATAACTAATGAATTAAATTTATTTTTCATATTGACAAAAGCTGTAAGTATGTCAATATATGAATATAAGGTGATCCATCAAATATTAAAAGTACATTGTAGTTAAATTTTATGCTTTGCCATATATAAATTTATAATGAAGATATTTTATTTGATATAAAATATAATAAATTTGTCATTTTATATTCGACTTAAGTTTTTCATTTTCTATTCCATTATTATTGACACAGTTTTTCCGCTGAGTCAATGAAAATATCGATGAAAAAGCAAACTTATCTCGTTGAAGATTTGTGTTACTACTAAAGAGCATATAAGAAAATATTCTAGATGGTCAAATAAATGTTCAAATATATGTATATATTTTATGAAAGTAAATAAAATGTTTTAAACTGCAAACAATTAATTTCACGATTTTTGGATTCAATTTAATAATTTAAATTTATGAATGTTGTTTTAATTACTGAATCCTAGATTGGTCTATTGCGAGAGCAAACTTTTACTTAGTTTGGAACTATGAAACATTAAAATGTAGTATTTTCACTGAAAGTGCCTGACGATGACAGCGAGTATCTGCCTAAACTTCTCTTTTTAATTAAATAATGTACATATTCTCATTTGAAATTTAATTTTGATGTTTTGAGTATTTGTTTAATTATTATAAGTATTATATTATATGTCTTCTTATACAAAAAGTTTTGTATAGGTATAGTTATTTGAAGGTTTATTTTGAATATTTTCAGATACTTGAAAATCTCGGTCTAATGTTTATATTAAGTAAATAGCTCACTTTTAAATTCTATAATGGGTAACAATTTTAATTTAAGACGGTTTTCTAACAAATATCTGATCTCTTTTTAAATATGTTTTGATTTTTAGAAGTTACTTAAAAATTTCTACCTGTGCATCATGGATTTTTAATGGAATCTATATGGACTCTTCAGGATTTTTTGGAGATTGATGAAAAATTTTCTTAAATTTGTATACTAAATAATATTTAAGCACAATTTTCTATTGAATAAAAGTCTATTCAAAAAATCGTTTTCTAAAATTTTGTTTTCAACAATCTTCAGCCAGTAGTAGTGCTTTGGCTTCTAGTAAGGGCCAGAATTTGAAACGAGCTGTCAAAGTTACATTTTATTATTTAAAATAAATGATAACCTGCTTCAAATTTTTATATCATTTAGAAACTATTCTTAAATTTCTGCTCAAGAAATTTAAAATTTCATATCTGTGATATACGTAATTATAAAGAAATTATTATCTAAAAGAAAATGGTCCGAGTTTAGTAAAGCAAAAACTATTTTCTTATAGCATTGTCTAATTTTTAAGTATCTATATCTATTTTCAACTTAATTTTTACATTTAAAAAAATTTTGATTTTGTATCAACTAACTTAAAAGAATAATTAAAAATATATACAAATGGCAAACTAGTAGCAACTTATTTCATGGCAATAAAGTAAAAGAAGAAAAAATGTAAGGAATCTCTGTATTATATCACTGGACACAATTTTTTATTTTATTTAAATATTACCTGGTTAGGTAAAAATATAATTGTTCTTAGAAAATTGCTTCATTTTTATACAATTCTCATCTTTTAAAACAAATAAAAGATAAAAACTATTAGTATTATATAGAAAACTTTTTTCCTAAATTTTGAAAACAAAAATTTGACATGTACATTCTCGAAATTAATGCTCAGTTTTAAAGAATTTTTTAATTGAATGAATAAATGGATCTATTATATTTTCAATTTTAAGAAAGCCTAATCACTGGTATCATTTAAACGTAAATAAACTCCTAGATATAATTATTTGCAAGTTTGTAAAAGTAAAAATGGATTCATTTTACATATTTTAAAGGTCTTCATTTAAATCAAAAAACACTTTTACCCTTCTAAGATATCATTAAAAGTGTATAGCTTAATTTTACTGACACCCTTACCGCAATCGTTTTATTAAAACGTTAGATTTTTGGACGAATTACGTTTTTTAATTTCTTTAATTTACATCACGGTGTTCTTTTATCAACAGGTTATTTTTTATAATTGAGGTGCTTAATTGTTTTACAGGGTTCTCTGCATACTTACAAATGTATCGCACCCAGTTGGCTATAATTGTATTCTCTGTATTTTCGTACGGCTAAAACTTCTTTATATAATTATATAAATAATTAAAGAATGAAGTTAGCAATATATTTTTTTAAAAAAATCTGCCTTTTGATAACAACT
>NEEE01001129.1:323948-338648 GCA_002278615.1 Pogonus chalceus
TATATATAAACTACTGCAAAAAAAATTGTGATATTCGGATGGCTATATTTCTGTGATAAATAGTCGTTTCAAAATTGTAAAAAAAAAGCATCTTAAAGCTTAAAGATTCTAATTTTCAAATCTTTTAGTTAAAAATTTTTAAGAGTGAGAGTATATGAGTAATTCAGAGAAATAGCGCGAAAATAATTTTTGTGAATTTTTTTGCGTTTTTTTTTTTTTTTGAGTCCACGGGTTTGGAAAAATTTTGTACAATCAAATCATGGTATAGACTTGATAGTCTGTTTATTTGGCTTTATTTTTGTTTTTCTTAATTTTTCTCTATGATGATTTGTTTCGGAGATATCCGACTTTAAATTCAAAAGGATTCTTTTGACTTTAACCATCAATATCTCAGCAACCGTTCATCAAGCACAAAATTGAAGGACAGTTTTAAAATCTGCAATAAACTTTCTATAAATTTGTTTTATGACCATTGTAAAAAAAAAATTATTCTCAATTTTAACTTGAAAAAAGCAAAAAAAAGTGACATTTTCCCTTGATCCGAAAAATCGTCTGCGAATATTGATGAGAAGTCAAATGTTTGTCCAAATTTTTATACCCCAATGTACCCTTAATAATTCTGCAAATCGGCAGATCGATCAATCAAATAATTTTTCTAAACCGTTTGATGAAAATTTCAGAAAGAATTAAAGAAGTTGCTGCGTACCCTGTAACCCCCGTAAAAATGATAAATTCAATTAAAAAAAAAAAAAAATTTTTTTTGAATCTGATAATTAGAATCTTGAAGCTTTAAGATGCTTTAAATAAATCGAATAATATGCCATGGAATAAAGTACGTTTACATGGTACTGCCACGCGATCTGAAATGTTTAATGTGTTCAAAAAAAGCCGTTGTTTGTATATTTACGAACGTTTTGTAAAGAAGTAACCATTATAAACAAAAACTGCGTATACTATATAACTAATTTTTCGAATAAAGTAAAATATTTCACATTATCGAAAAGTATGCCAAATTAGCGTTAAGAAGCTGAAAAATACTATTATGTATGTCGACGTAAAATATCTGTTTATTATTTTGTAATTACATTAATTCGTGGCCACGACTATATTTCTAAAATTTTCAATAAATTTCATCAATTTATCTTTTATTTAAATATTTAAAAATGTATTATCGCATATTTTTAAATAATAAATAAATTCTTACTAAAATTTAAATTTCAAATTTTTAAATATTCTTATAATTCATGTTCATTTTTTTATTCTTTCATATTTTTTGTCGTCTTAAGATTTTGTTGAAATATTTAATTATTTTTTTTAATCTATATCTCCATGTGATATTTTCAGTAACATACCAATAACTTCATTTATTTATATAAAATAAAACAAGAAATACATATTATACATATTTTTTACTTCTCTGAAAATTAAAAATAAATTTGGTTTCTTACTAATTAATGATGAATATACATAAAATTAAATAAAAACTTAAGTTATTATCACAATAAAAAAGCTAGTAATGAAATTCTTCCTTCTATTCCCTACCCTACAGACCTTCAACTAGTTAGTGATAAAGTAATTCTAGTTTAGTTTAGAATTTGAAGCAAGCTGCGTAAGTCATATTTCTTAGATTACTGTAAATTTTTATTTAAATAAAAGAAATCCTTCTTCAAATACTACTTTATGCTTAAAGGTCATTCAAAAAGATTTTAGAGCTTTTATAATTTTGATCTTTATTTTATAAATAACATATTAAATACATTTTAATTAAACAATATATTTATCCATATTATTAACTGTAAAATTTAACTGTTAAAACGAAATAAATTTTTAAAAAATTAATATTATACTTAATTTTCGACTATATATTGAATGACAAAAAAAAAAAAGAAAAACTTTGGTGAAGATTTTAAAATGTTCATAAAATGAAATATAAAGTATTTTTTTATGTGAATAAACAATTTTTTGTGAAATGACGCTTCGAATCTAACATTTTATTTGTAAACAAAAAAAGTTAATTTACTCAAGTCCAATAGTTGAATTAAGTGCTGAAGTTGTCTGCATTTTATGAGAAAATTTTAATTAATTCTTCTTTAACAATATTCGTACATTCCAATGAATTGAATTAAAAATAACTAGATATTAAACTTAAAAGTATTTCATGATCTACTTGATATTTATTTAATTTTCAAGTATATACTATATTTAAATTTAAAATTTCTTGATTGAGTATATATACTTCACAAAACTTGTTTAGTTATATTTATATCGCTTAAATAATAAAACAAAATCTCCATTACTACGTAAGTATGGCGACGATTTAGGAAATCAAGATATTATTCATCTAGATAGTTACTGATAAATGGCTCACGCGACCAAAGAATTAGTGTAGATTTAATAATAGATGAATATTTTTTGTTTTATGTGATAAAATCGGCAAGGTTATTCATAAAAGAAGTAATTTAAGGTTTCTGTAATCGAGCACGGTGCTACGATGTTAATAGGTCAATTTATAAAAAGATTTACGCCGGTAATTATTTAACGTTTTACTGTATTTTACATAAAATTTACTTATTTATTTTAACTTAATTGATATTAGATTTTCTTCAAAACAATTATTCTTTCTTTAAACACAGTAAGGGAAGACCGGTATCAAATTTTTTTTATATCCTTCTTTCACTCGCTAAAACAAAATTCACAACATCTTTTTCTTTAGTAGGTTGTGTATTTTATATTTTTACAGTGTAGTGAATATTTCTTTGATATTTGTGTTATTTTAATACACTATGTTCTAACCAAACAAATTAAATTTGTACTATCGAGTCAAAAAATAAAATCTGATTATGATTAAAAATTATGTCTAAATCGGTTTATACGTTATGATATAAATTTGTTCTGATTAGTCAGATACTGATGCAGACTCAGAACATGATATTTAGGTTTAAATCAAATCTTGCAGACCAAATTTTATTATACAAAATTTTTAAATTTATGCAAATTATTTATAGGAATATTTTATGTCAAAATAATATTTTTAATAATTATTTACTTGTAATACATAAAAACTTATATTTATTATATAATAACGTTATATTTAATATGAGCATTAAATAATAATCAACCAAAAGATAAATAAAGTGTAATTTGAAATAATAATAATATGAATAAAATTAGAAACAAAATTTAGTCCATGTAATTAAAAAAATTAATCTACGATACTAACTGCTTTTTTAAGTTATGAACCATATTCAAATGATAAAGAAATCATTTAAAGTTGATACAACAGAATCATAATTAGTTATAACTAAATTTTAGATAATCTGAAGGAATTTTATAATGTTAAACAGATCAAAAGACGATCCTTATTTAAATTTAGTTAATTATGAAATCTAAAATAAGTAAAGTACTTATTTGATCTAAGAAATTTTGGTAAATGAATTTATTTCAAAAATAAATACAGCAGAATCACAATTAGTTAAAACTAAATTTTAGAAAGTCTAAAGGAATTTTATAGTTATAAACAGATCAAAAGACAATCCTTATTTAAATTTAGTTTATTATGAAATATAAAATAAGTAAAGTACTTATTTGACCTAAGAAATTTTGGTAAATGAATTTATTTCAAAAATAAATACAGCAGAATCACAATAAGTTAAAACTAAATTTTAGAAAGTCTGAAGGAATTTTATAATGTTGAACAGATCAGAAAACAATCCTTATTTAAATTTAGTTTATTATGAAATCTAAAATAAGTAAAGCAAAATTTTGGTAAATGAATTTATTTCAAAAATGGATACAGCAGAATCACAATTAGTTAAAACTAAATCCAAAAAGTCTGAAGGAATTTTATAATGTTAAACAGATCAAAAGACGATCCTTATTTAAATTTAGTTTATTATGAAATTTTAAATAAGTAAAGTACTTATTTGACCTAAGAAATTTTGGTAAATGAATTTATTTCAAAAATGAATACAGCAGAATCAGGTTTAAACAAATAAAAATTAGAATATCAAAACGGGGTCACTTTTCTTTTCAGCTCTTTGAGACTCCAAAGTATTAATATTCAAATTTACAGATTTTGTTTCTTGAATCGAGCTATCATATACAAAAATTTGTATTTATTTGAGAAAACCTAGCATAACTTTAATAATATATCAGTAGAATAACGTAATAGGAATATTTTTTTCGTTTTGGTACTGCTATTTTTAATTGTAAGTATAAAATTTTTGGTTATATTGACATTGACAGAAATACCGAGTGTTAGGTACACTGTAAGTTTTAAAGCTTAATATTCAACTTTATGCTATGCAACATACTAACGAATGAAGGTTACTTAAAACGAACTGATAGGTTCATACTCTTGCTATAAGCAAGAACATACAATGCAAAATCCTCAAATAAAATTGAAATATCATAGAAAAGAAATGATCAAAGCATTGAATAAAAAATATAAAAATCTGAAACGCTTTATGGTTTACTATAACGGCATTTCACATTAAATAGTTCCACCTTATATGTAACAATGAGTAGTATTTGCCCCTCAAGCTGGTAAACGTAATCAGATTTCTGAGATTACGTTTTTCCCACAATTCTTTGGCTGTGCTATATGCTTCAGAAACTCCCTAAGGTAAAATAATGTTACGTTAACACATCTTGTGAAAGTGTATTAAACTTTACTGTAACACAAAACACAAAATAAAACACATTTCCTAAATCGTTTTGTCTTATATACATATGTTTTTAATTTCACCTATTAAACAATTAAATTTCTATTATTTTAAAATTCAAAATACATTTTACGAATTTTATCAAAAAAGATATAAACTAATAAGAATAAGTATAAAGATGATTATTTTTATTTGCTACAATAATAAATTAAACTAAAGAATTTTTAAAGAGATTTTATCGTTTAAGAAGATCAAAACAAAAATGTAAATAATAAATAAGAAAATAATCTAAGCATAAAAAAATTTTATCATACAAGAAAAAATTCCTTTGTACGACATAATAAGGTATATTACAGTTTTTTATATTCATTTTTTTTTTTTTTTCAAATTTCGTTGCAAGTATAATATCAAATAAATTTAAGGTTAATCAGAATGACTTGTGTTAAGTTTTTTGTTATGTTTTCATTCGCCATAAATTTGTGGTTATTTTCTGATGGAATAGCTGTGTACATTTATGATTTTTAATTTAAAGTTATGTACTGAGAAGGCGAAACATGTTTCAAGACCAGTGGCTTTAAAACTTTATGAAGCAACTACATTTTTGATAGTTTTGTTCGGCACTCTCTCATTATTATTTTAATGTCATAAAACAAACAAAAATATGCATACATATATGTATTTACATACATACATATACATATGCTTTTTTCTACAGTCGCTATACAAAGTAGGTATTTTGTGTGTTTCGACCGGAAATGGACATTGTCGATTTCGAGAGAATGCCGTGCTCCTAAGTCGCGCGGCAACAACCTCTTAATTTTTTTTTTTTTTTTGTTTCTTAAGCCCAGTTCATATATGATGTTGAATATTAATATTAATTATTAAAATACATATCTCCCAATGTTTTATTTTTGATTTTGTATTTTTAAATTCAATTTAAAATAAAGTATAATGGAAAGTATATTTTGCAGCAGGTTTGGAATGGCTATTCTGCTTTGAATCATGCCTAATTCCTAACTTAATGCAGAATATACTATTCTATGATGGTATGGGGGTGTGTGATAGGTTTGGAACAGAAAATCTGCAGATTAAATAAGGAATAATGGACAAATATATGTTTTTAAGAAGTTAAAAAAAAAATTAAGCAAAGTGCCCAAAAATTGGGCATGGCTGATGGATTTGCATTCTATTAGGACAACGATCCTAAGCATACTTCGAAAATTGCGCGACAGTAGGTTATATTTAACTGTCGAAATGTTTTGGGTGTGCCCCTTCAATCACCAGAAATTAATATTATAGAAAATTTCTGGGATACCCTATCAAAAAATCTAAGCAAACATTCCATATCACGTAAAAATGATATGGAAGAAGCTTTGATGGAAGAATGGGGTAAAATCAGCTCTTATTATACCAACAAATTAGTACAATCGATGTCAAACATTATTTAGGCGATCATAGATGTTAAAATAGATTCAACAAAATATAAAATACTACCAAGTTATTTATTAATTACGTTTTTCTACATTAAATTTGAAGTGGACGATTTACAATGTGAGATAAAAATCTGAGTTTTTTGTTTTCTTTTTTTTTTAATTCGTACGGGGGTATTCATTATGTAATTTTTATATTATTTTTGTAAAGTTGATATCCCGTTTAAATAATATATTACATTTTTTGTTTATTTTTTTGAGAATTATTATACGATTTATTGAATTCTTTTAAAAAAAATTAAAGAAAATTTTTTTTGGAATAAACCGAGTGTTTCTATTATTAAAATAAAAAAAATTTTTTTTTCATTTAAAATATAAATTAAATATATAAAATAAACAAAGTTAATATTATTTGAAGACATTTAACAAAAGCATCTTTAGCCGGATTCTGATTTCAGTAAAAGAACAATTTAATTTAAGTTCTAAAACTCAAAGCAACACTTTTCCTCTCCTGAGTTACCTAAATTTAGTGTTTAGAAGTAAAATTTTTCACTAAAATTATTTCAAATTAACCACATAAGGCTTGCTTTTACATGTCGGGAAATATTTGTTTAAGACCACTGATCTAAAGATAATAAATAAATTAAATCCAGAAGTTCAAAATGAGGCGTTCAAAGTTTTTTAGTGATTTTTTAAATTCTTTTTTCAATTTTTGCTTAAATATGTAAAATTTTTAACCAGGTTAGTAAAAATATTTTTGAGGTATCACTAAGACAATTTTAAAAATGTAGATTTGATAAAAAACGCGTTTAATGCTTAAGTAGCGCTTAAATATTTTAATTATATATTATAAACTCGTTAAATTAACATTATATCTATATAATTTAGAAGAATTTTCTCCATTAATATAATAAATCATCATCCATAGGCAAAAATAAAACTAGAAAATATCACTTAAAATCATTTTTATCATTTTACATCACAATTTTAGAATTCTTATATATTATTTGATGTAGAAATTTTAAATTGAAGTCCTTTAAAAATAAAAATAGTTTTAGTACATAACAAAAAGCGACATTGTTGTATGTTTGCAAAATTATATCAATTATATAAAGGTCCTTATGAAAAAACATGAAAAGGACCATTAATGTCATCTAACAGAGACGGAAAACTCCAAACGGGAAGCTAACAGTTGTTCATTTTAATGAACTGATTTCCTTTGCCGGTGGTGAAACGAGAGTATGAGTAAATCAGAGATGTAGTAAAATTGTTTCAATACGAACTACAATATTCAATTTTATAAAAGATTTGTTAAATTTGCGAATAATTTTCGCCATTAAATAATATTTAAATGAAGTAATTTTTTTCCACTATTGTTTATTTGAAAATCGTCATGTACAGATCTGAACTTGTCCTCAAATGTTTTTATAATTAACGTGTCATTCATTATATAGACGGTAATGCCATGGCATGTCCGAGTTTTATTTCAGAAAAATTTGTTTCACATATTAAAATCACGAGTTCATACTTAAATTAAAACGGATACGAGTAAATCACTCATTATTTTTACGGGATTAAAATTTGTAAATGTTCAAATTCTTGTTTCAATTTACCTTTAGAATAGTTCACTTCACTTTGATTGATTATTTATTTGAACTGCGATATATCAAAAACATAAATTTAAATATTTCATTAAAATTCAGGAAGAACAAACAAAATAAAAGAATTGTATAATATATTTATCGACGTATTTAATTATATATTTAACTTTGTATTATAATCCAGTTATATTAGAAGCAAAAAATATTTATTTTTGAAAAGTATAATAGTCAATAATCTAATAACCTTGTAAAATAAGGGGACTTGATTTTACCTTTTCTAGATTAAAAACGCAGGTTTACTGTACGATTGATTGTTGATTTTAGTTAAAAGTCGAAAATAACAAATGATAATATTATTTTATCTTTCAATTGATGATGATTCTGTTCTTTGGAAAACAAACGAATGCTTTTTTTAATTCAAATTTATATTTTGTCTTGTAATTAACATACTGGGTTTTTCAAAATAAAAAGTGCATGGTGCTTTTAAAAAAAATAGTAAATGAATGTGTCTTGAAATAATTAAAATAAATGTCTTGATTTGTTTCAAAATATAATTAAATTATTTTTTTTACAGTCGCTATACTAAGTATTTGCCGCTCTAGAGTGACAAAGTAGAAAAAACGCTTGCTGTCGTCACCTACACGTATATTACCTTCACAAGTCAATCTGACATATGATTGCTATGTCAGTATATTACATAACCAAACAAAATGCCCTGCTATATAAAATTTATTATTTTTTGTTATGGTGGTTGACTCATTGTGGTGACTGTAGAAAAATCTAGTGTGTGTTTTGAGCGCAAATGGACATTGTCGATTTCGAAAGAATGCAACCTCTCAATCGACAATGTCCCACTTTGCGCTCTTAATAAACAAATAGCTATTATATACATTTCAGCTTGTAGTTTGTAATCAGATTTAAATACTTCTTAAAAATTGCTACACCTATTTTTGCAAATTTATTTTATAAAATTCTTTAAAGCATAGGACTTCAAATAATTCTTATATATGATTACCAGATTCATTAAAAAACCTAGCAAACCAATATGAAAAAATACTTAAGACTTCTCAGATGTCTATCATCTCAAAAATCTATAAGGGAGCTATTGAAACTAGAAAACTCACCGCTTTTAAGATTTATCCAATAGTTTTATATTATTAAGCGTAAGAACTCTTTATATTTTGTATTTTAAATAGTGGTCTAAAAGTTTAAATGCATTATAAATAAAAAAATAAATCAACTTTTTTATTTCACCTTTGATTTTACTTTAATTTCAAAAAAGTATTTTACAATCATATTATAACTTGATACTGTTCAAATTTTCAAAATATTTTAAAGGTTATGTAAATATATAGATATAAAATGTTAGTTTTTAAAGATTTCCATCAAAAATTGTGAAACTCCAGCTTTTGTTACGATATATTATCGATAAAAGCTCAACAATAGTTATTTTATTCTTTTGTACATGATAAGAAATATTTTATAATATATCGTAAAATCTTAGGTTTTATTTAAAAAATATAATTAAATGAATTGAAGAAGCTGTTGGCTCTCGTTGAAACACTTTATTATAATTATTAAAAAATATAAGATTATAATTAGAGTCGTCGCCACGAAACAGTGTAATTACGTAATCATTATACGTTTACATGGTACCAACTCACGATCTGAAACATTTTATATGTTCCGAAAAACTGTTATTGCTATATACACGAACGTTATTTAAATAAGTAACCAATGTTAAGAAAAGCTGTGTACTCCGCACAAATAAAGTTGCGACACTTCAATTATTGAAAAAATAATAACGTATGCCAAAATAAAATATCTGCTTATTATGATGTAATATCATTGATTCGTGGCGACGACTGCAGTTAAAATTGTTTATTGCATAAAAAAATTGCTAGAGAACTTTTTAAAATAATGTATTTATAACCGACTTATCGTAAAAACTGTTGTCACTGTATCTGATTTTACTTCAGTGAAATTTTCTATTTATGGAGACTAAAAAAATAATATATTGTTTTAAATGTTGCGTTTAGTATTAATAATAGAAGATATTATTCTTAGTTCAAAATATATTATAACTTAACTTGCAGAGTATGCAAAATTACTATATAAAATAAATAAAGAAAATTGTATTAATATAATGGATGTTTTATATATGAAAGTTTATAAAGTAATTTATTTGGACTCACAACAAATTTTATATATAATATTTAGCTGCACATATAAAACATAAATTTTTGTGTCAAGTAATAGACTATTACGTAAAGTCTAGTTTCCAGATAAAGTGAGATAGATAAGTACATCTTAATGGTGTACTCTACAATAGAGAACACAACTTTTCTTCTTGTTGCACAAACTACCTAACCTAATTTATTTACCCAGTTTAGAGCAGCGTTTCGCTTGTTTGACTACGTCATCACACGCTAACTTAGATCCACCAACTGTTCCTTTATACCTCGGGCACAAAGCAAAGTTTAATGCATGTTCGTAAATATGCAATTCGAAGTAAAAAATGAATAAATTACTTTTTTTATTGGACTAAATTGCATTGTTACCTTGTTTGCAGTCATTGTTTAATGTTTTCCAACTACCATATTCACCATTCTGATGATTTTCATATTTGAATATATTAATAAAACATAAAATATTTGTTTTAAATATTTTATATGCACTAAAAATTATATAGAATCACGCAATCATATTCATTAAAATAATATACATTTACATTTACTGATGCAAATTTAATGTATAGGTGTCAAAAAAAAATAGTTTAATAGCTATTAATTTCAGTAAATTATTGCTTTTTCTCGTAGTATATCTGATTAAAATAATCAAGATAAATTATAAATAGCGTGTTACTAAATATTTATGTAATTTCTACATTATATTATACCTTTATCTAAAATTAACTCAAATATAACACCTCATATAATTATAATTTTTAATAATATAATTCTTCCCTCTTTATTAATAAAAAACAAATTTTTGCACAATATTTAAATAAATTAGAATTTTTTCATTTACTTAGAATCAGCAAAATTTCTGTTCGTAGCGTTATTTTCTAAAATCTTTTATTCTATTGATATTTAATTTTAAAAAACCCGAGAACAATGAAGATAACAATCTAATACTCAACTTAGGCAACTTTAATCTTTAAACAAAAATTATTCTTTTGTTGTAATTTTTAGCGCGTTGTATGCAAAACCGCGTTATACTTTGTAAAATTTTTGGCGTAAACAATTCAAATCAATATGAATTGTTTATACAAATAGAGTTACTCACAACACAGCAAATTGAATTTACAAAAACGTAATTAATAAATAACTTGGTAGTATTTCATATATTGTTGGGTCCTTCTTAGCATCTATGATCGCCTGATTAATGTTTGACATCGATTGTACCAATTTTTTGTTATAATAAGGACTGATTTTACCCCATACTTCCATCGAAGCTTTTTCATATCATGTAAAAATGATATGGAATTTTTGCTTAGAATTTTTGATAGGGTATCCCAGAAATTTTCTGTAATATTAATTTCTAGTGATTGGGGTGATACACCCAAAACATTTTAACAATGATATATGACCCACTGTCGCGCAATTTTCGAAATATTCTTAGGATCGTTTTTCTGATAAAATATAAATACATCAGCCATGCCCAGTTTTTTGGCATTGACATTGCAAAAAATTAATTAAATATAAGCGTAAACTCGAAAACTGCAAGAAAAGTATTCAGGAAGTATGTATTTAATCATAAATTTACTAGAAAATAGTTATTTATTAGCAAGAAAAATAAAAAAAGCGACTTGAATTTGCTAAGAAATACATCATAAAGCTTTTAAATTTCTGGCAATAGGTAAAGTATTTAGAAGTTGTAAAATCATATCAAAATGCATTTTTTATAGATTCTATTTACTAATAAATGTAGATTCAGTCTCTTCGGGTCCGATAGAACAAGAACAGTGTGGCAAATGAAGAATACAGAACTTGACATAAAAAACATCAAATCGACTATAAAACACGGTATTAAGTCTCTGATGGTATGGGGGTGTGTGGCAGGTTTGGAACGGAAAATCTGCATATTATGAAAGGGATTATAGATAAATATATGTATTTAAAAATAAAAATTTAAGCAAAATGCCAAAAATTGGGCATAGCTGATGGATTTACATTCTATTAGGACAACGATCTTAAGCATACTTCGAAAATTGCGCGACAGTGGATCATATATAATTGTCGAAATGTTTTGGGTTCACCACCTCAATAACCAGAAATTAATGTTATGGAAAATTTCTGGGATACCCTATCAAAAAATCTAAGCAAATATTCCATAACATGTAAAAATGATATGGAAAAAGCTTTGATGGAAGAATGGGGTAAAATCAGCCCTTATTATACCAACAAATTGGTATAATCAATGTCAAACATCATTCAAGCGATCATAGATGCTTAGGGAAACTTAAAAAAATGAAATATTACTAAGTTATTTATTAATTACGTTTTTGTAAATTCAATTTGCAGTGGACGATTTACAATGTGATGTAAAAATCTGAGTTTTTTTATTTCTTTTTTTTTTTAATTCATAGGGAGTATTCATTATGTAATTTTTTAAACTATTTTTGTAAAGTTGATATCCTGTTTAAATAATATATTACATTTTTTGTTTCTTTTTCAAGAATTATTATAAGATGTATTGAATTCTTTAAAAAAAATGAAGGTGGACGATTTTGAATGTCAGTAACTGTATGTTAAAATAACATTACTCAAATCAATCAATTTTGATTTAAATTTAGAAGCGTTTTACTCTACAAATTTCATTCAACTTTAAGCATATCATTTTTTGATTATTTCCAGATTATTTAAACTAATTTAAAAGAATCATAATTGATGTAATACTATTGTCATCAGTACAAAACTGTAAAATATGATCTCTAAAAGGCAAGTAACATGATTGAGCAAAGAATTTTAAGAAATCTGTTATTAATTTTAAATCAAACTTGAACAGCTCACTTCAAATTCTGAACTTAACTTGAATCATACTACCAGTGAATGGTTAAAAGTTAAAATAAATAAAATAAGATAATATCAGTTCAAGAAGTTTGTTTTAATTTAAGTTAAAATTCTTTCAAATCATAAAATGAAATACTATATTGAATTTATTTAAGGTTTTATTAATATTTTATACATATATTGAAATGAATATTTAAATTTTTTTAAGTATTTCTTTAGAAGATATGGAAGATATCAGCTGCTACTCATCGGAGGTCACCAGTTTTTATCATAAATCAATGGGGTTCTGAGTTTACTTTAAAGACATGTTTTCTATATGAGCTCTAACTTCCCTTTAAATTGAAAGTTGCATTTTTACAAATTTGGAACCTCATTTATTTCAGATGAAAACTATGGCTTCCAGGATGTACACAAAAAGCTACGTCTGATTGTGACCTTCGTTGAGGTGCAGCTGATATCTTCCATATTTTCCAAAGAAATATTCCAAAATATACAATATTTATTAAAATATACATATGTACAAAATAAAATGTATTAAAATTAATAATTACAATTTTGAAATAGTAGATANCCCTACAGTAACATATGCGAGCGAAACATGGACACTCATAGAAACAAATCCACAGACCCTGAACTGCTTCGAGAGGAGATTGCTACGACAAATATATGTTACAATACGAGAAAATGATAACATATGAAGAATAAGAACAAATGCAGAATTAAAAACCCTATATAAAAATCTGGACTTAGTAGCAACAGTTAAAAAAGGCAGATTAAGGAAGCTGGCCCACTTAGAACGTATGAAAAAATGTCAAAAACTATACAAAGGGAGACCAACAGGTACAAGACCAAGAGGTAGACCGAAACTAGGATGGTTCGATGATACATTAGAAGATATAAGAAAGATGAAGATAGGAAATTGGAAAAACAAAACCCAAGATCGGAACAGTTGGAGGAAGGCGTTAGAGGCGGCAAGAGCTCTTGAAGGGCCGTAAGTCAGAATGATGATGACAAGATGTTCTCAAAGTTTTAATAAATTATATACATTCATTTTTTGCCGAAAAAATCATGAAAATCTCTAAACAACGTAGCTCTTAATCTATTTCTCTCTTAACTGCTCATAACAGCAGAAGGAATATAAAATTTTATTTGAAAGTTGGAAAAAATATTTTTAAATAGTTTAACTAACAATGTATGGAATAAAAATCTATTGTTGAGTCATCTACATCTGTTTTCCATCTGAAATGGAATATTATTATAAATTTTTGCAGTCTTTTAAACAGTTATATAAAATAAATTAATATTTTATATGCGATATTAAACCTTTTGTGAAACTAATAATAGTTATGTTAAATTATAAATGGAATATTTAAGTATAATTGATATTAAGTTTTTTAATATTAATAAAAAGTAGTTAATTATCTAAAAGTTAAATTTCAGAGGAAGATATTAATTTGAGTTTATCAAAGGAATAACTAATACAAGGTACTTAATTATAACTGATCAGGAAAGTTATATGTAACTAGTTTAAATTAACTTTCGTTCGGAAATTGACTACTGCTACATTAGTTCCGGAAATGTTCTATACTTTATATATTGACTTTAATCTAAAATATATTAAAACATTACTTTGTTATATATTTTAAATATTGATCACGTAAAATAAACATTAACATGTTTTTTTAAAATGTTTACATGAGCGAATTAATGAAAATCCATTGCAGATAACTTTGTTAATTTAAATGAATGTTTCATTTAATGTTTATAATTGGTATAATTAAAAGTTTTAAACATTAAAATAATATAGAATTGTTATTACAGCACGTGGGTTCCATAATCAGCCATTTTCTGTTTTTAAGCTTTATAAAATAATTATTCTACAACAATTTATATAAAATCTATACTGCATTAGTATAGCATAACCGCACTGTTATATTTTTTACGTAATATTGAATATTTAATAATTCTTTTTTAATTTTTAAATAAATGA
>NEEE01001057.1:4304-18064 GCA_002278615.1 Pogonus chalceus
GCAACGCGATTGTTAACGAATGTTTTTAGGTTTCTAGGTGATGTAGATAACCACGCTAGAGTTATAGTGGAATCCGTCCAAAAGTATGTGTTATCTATCTTTAAATTTAGAATTGAATGTATGCGTTTGGATAAAGAAGCAGCTAAAACAGCACCACATAATTCCAATCATGGTATAGTTACCGATTTTAGAGGTGCTACCCGTGATTTAGCGAATATTAATTGCGTATAAGTGTTATTATCATAAGACGCGCGCAGAAAGACACATGCACCATATGCTTGTTAGAAGCATCGCCAAAAGTATGCAATTCAAAAATTTGGTTTTTAGCATATATTGGGCTCATTTTTCGTGGTATTTCAATCGTAGCGACTTCTTGAATTTGTCGCATAAAGTTTTGAAATTTGGTATGGACATTCATGGGAACAGTCTCATCCCAATCTAGTTTTAATGTCCAGAATTCCTAAAGCAGTATATTTGCTTGAACTAAAATCGGTCCTATTAACCCTAATGACTCGAAAAGTTATGAAATTATACTTAAAATAATTCGTTTTGTGTCCTTTAATGGTAGTTGAACTTCTTGTAAAGAAAATTTAAAGTTATCTTTTTATAGTCCCATATTAAACCTAACGTTTTGGTAGTTAGGTTAGTTTTAGTAGTTTTTTATCAGAAACGGAATTAATTCGCTTACGTTGGAAGCCCATTTATATAGCGAGAACCCGCTTTTACCTAAGATTTTGATTAAATCATCTCTTAACTTATATGTGTTTCGTAAATTATTTGCTCCGGTTCATAGATCTTCACAAAAATTATTTTTAATAATTGTACTTGCAAGAGGGGAATTTAATTTTTCTTCTTCTGCCAATTGATTTAAACATCGCACTGCAACAAACGGAGCTGAATCAGTGCCGCATGTAACGGTTTTTAATTGAAAAGCCATAAAATTTGTTGAAATTTATAATGAGCTGGATCTATCCAAACCTGCCTATACATTTTGGAAATATCACAAAAAATCGCAATTTAATGAATTCGAAAGTTTATTAGAATATCAAATAAATCATTTTGAATTTTCGGACCTACAAGCAAAGTATCATTTACACTTAGTCCCGAAATACTTTTACAAGAAGCATCGAAAACAACTTGTAACTTTGTACTAGTACTATGAGTATTTATTAATGCTCTATGTAGTAAATAATAATCGACAGTTTTATTGTTATTGTAGTTATCACTTATTTCCCGCATATATCCTAACTCCAGATATACTAATTTTGAATGTTCCGAGATTTTTATATCTTTAATTTTATCTATAAGATCATATGAAATGGTAATAACTGTATCGAAATCGAAATTAAAATTAGTAAATTCAGAAACTAACCATTTCGACAGTTTATATGTAGGTGAATTAATATTATTCACAATTGGTCTAAACTTATTTCCTTCTTTATGTATCTTAGGTAGACAATATAACCTTGAAAGAATTGGATTATCAACTGTTAATTTACATTTAAGTTTTTTGTTTATCAATAAGTTACATTTATTAAGAGTTTTTGTTGTAGTATTAGTATAACTAATAATCGGAGATTTAGTAAGTTTATTATATGGACCATCTTTTAACATATCATTAATGTACAAAACGTAATCTGCCTTATTTAAAATAACTGTTGAATTACCTTTGTCTGATTTTAAATATATAACATTTTCTTTTTTCTGTTTTAATTGTTTAATTATCTGTCTATCTTTATGTTGTTGTTGACTGATTTTCTGTTGATTATTTGTATTATTTAAAATCCGCTCAACCTCTCTTCTTAAAATGTGTCTATTATCTTCTGGTTGTCTTGAAATAATGCCTTCAATGTCCACTATTAGATCTTCTTTTGATGTTTTTGATGGGCAAACACTATGTTTCAAGCCTTTTTCTAATAGAAGTATTTCATCTTTAGAAAATTCGGTGTCAGATCTATTATGTACTAAACTAGACATATTTATTGAGTTTAACGTATTGTCGTGGTATTTATTTTTATTTACAAGATTTTTTAGTTTGTTAGAGATATTAGAAAATTTGTATTCACTTTTGTGTTTAATAACAATATTCATCTTTCTTTCCCATTCTAACCACTCAAAGTAATTAAAATGGTTGTTTAATTTTATATGTAAACTATAAGCTAACAATTCCAATTCTGAACGTTTCTTATATAACGAACCAATTTCAAAACTTAACCATTTCGATTTCATTTGTAGTATTAATTTAGATAAATCTTTCGAATGTTTAGGAATTTTTATATTGATAAAACTGGGAAACACATTTTTTAATTTACACTGTTTTAAAAAATATATGTCCACACCGATTAATTTAATTTTAGTTTTTAGTTTAAAATATTTGTTTAGTTCACTTGACCAAGAAGCCATATTTCAATTTATTAATTGTTTGAACTACGTGAAGATAAATATAAATGAAAACACAGTTATTCCTTTTCTTCACAAGACTTTATTTATTACTAATGCACATTTCGAATGCCAAGCATTCATCATCAGAGATAATATTTATTTACATAAAAACTAAAACTTATATACTAGTCACAATAACATAATAGTAGTGGGGAGGTGTAAAGGATAATAATATCATTCATAGATTTACAAGGAAATAACTGTGAAATTGAGCGGTACTTTATAATTATGGAAATTCATCAATGGGTATTAAGAGGAATTTTAACAAATTTTAATAAGGGATTATCCAGCGGCGTTAAATCAAAATTCAAGAGGTATTCAGAATTCTTTTTCATGTAGATAGCTTCAAGCATATTCAAATTATATTTGGTATTGCAATTCTTTAGAAGTTTCAGATTTTGTTTATTAAATTGATGTCCGGTTTCGTGGTTATGATAGGCTATTGCTGATTTTAATATGTGCTTGTTTTTGACATTATACTCATGTTCTTTGAATCTTTTTTCAATATTTCGTTTAGTTTGCCCTATATATAATTTTTCACAAGAAGAACATTTGATGGAATAAATACCCGATTTTTTCATATCGTTTATTTTATCGAGAAAATTATTACCAATAACATTTTTTACTTTAAAGCTGTTGGAAAAAACTATTTTTATATTAAATTTATTAAATAAATTTTTAAATTTAAAATGTGAATTAACTTGATATGTAAGTTTTGCGTAATGAACTAACTTTTGTTCTTTAAATAAAGTAGTTGACTTTGAAATTAAATTTTTATATTTGTGTTTTGAAACTAATTTGGAAATCGTTGTTTCTTTGTATCCAAGATTTTTACCTATGTTTAAAATATAATTTAATTCTTTAACAAATTTATCTTTACTTAGAGGCAATGAGGTTAATCTATGTATAAGAAAGTTGAAGGCGGACATTTTATTTTGATCAGAAGTGTACGATGAATTGTGGATATAATTATCTGTGTGTGTGGGTTTTCTATATATATCGAAAATTAGTTTAGAACCATCTTTAATAATATGTATATCTAAGAACGGTAAACTGTTATTAGTTTCTAATTCATATGTGAATTTAATTGACGGAAATTGGGTGTTAATTACTTGCAAAAACTGTTCTACGTCAAAATCTTTGTCTAAAATTGTAAAAATATCATCCACATACCTGAACCATATTTTAGGAAAATTTATGATTTTAGTTTTTAATTGTTTTTCAAAATTACTCATGAAAAGATTGGCTAAAAAAGGAGACAATGGATTACCCATTGCTGTACCAAATGTTTGCTTAAAACAACAATTATCAAATAAAAAAGCGTTTTGATCCATACATAATTTAGTTAACGTTATATATTCTTCAATAATAACCATTTCTAAATTTTTATCAATTAAGTTTTGTTTAAGAAACTCTATAGAAATATCAATAGGTATGCTTGGAAAAAGTGATACAACATCGAATGAAACTAATTTTGAATGTTCCGAGATTTTTATATCTTTAATTTTATCTATAAGATCATAAGAATTGGTAATAACTGTATCGAAATCGAAATTAAAATTAGTAAATTCAGAAACTAACCATTTCGACAGTTTATATGTAGGTGAATTAATATTATTCACAATTGGTCTAAACTTATTTCCTTCTTTATGTATCTTAGGTAGACAATATAACCTTGAAAGAATTGGATTATCAACTGTTAATTTACATTTAAGTTTTTTGTTTATCAATAAGTTACATTTATTAAGAGTTTTTGTTGTAGTATTAGTATAACTAATAATCGGAGATTTAGTAAGTTTATTATATGGACCATCTTTTAACATATCATTAATGTACAAAACGTAATCTGCCTTATTTAAAATAACTGTTGAATTACCTTTGTCTGATTTTAAATATATAACATTTTCTTTTTTCTGTTTTAATTGTTTAATTATCTGTCTATCTTTATGTTGTTGTTGACTGATTTTCTGTTGATTATTTGTATTATTTAAAATCCGCTCAACCTCTCTTCTTAAAATGTGTCTATTATCTTCTGGTTGTCTTGAAATAATGCCTTCAATGTCCACTATTAGATCTTCTTTTGATGTTTTTGATGGGCAAACACTATGTTTCAAGCCTTTTTCTAATAGAAGTATTTCATCTTTAGAAAATTCGGTGTCAGATCTATTATGTACTAAACTAGACATATTTATTGAGTTTAACGTATTGTCGTGGTATTTATTTTTATTTACAAGATTTTTTAGTTTGTTAGAGATATTAGAAAATTTGTATTCACTTTTGTGTTTAATAACAATATTCATCTTTCTTTCCCATTCTAACCACTCAAAGTAATTAAAATGGTTGTTTAATTTTATATGTAAACTATAAGCTAACAATTCCAATTCTGAACGTTTCTTATATAACGAACCAATTTCAAAACTTAACCATTTCGATTTCATTTGTAGTATTAATTTAGATAAATCTTTCGAATGTTTAGGAATTTTTATATTGATAAAACTGGGAAACACATTTTTTAATTTACACTGTTTTAAAAAATATATGTCCACACCGATTAATTTAATTTTAGTTTTTAGTTTAAAATATTTGTTTAGTTCACTTGACCAAGAAGCCATATTTCAATTTATTAATTGTTTGAACTACGTGAAGATAAATATAAATGAAAACACAGTTATTCCTTTTCTTCACAAGACTTTATTTATTACTAATGCACATTTCGAATNTTCAAAAAGTAAAAAATGATTTAAAACTCACAACACCTAAATGCATATAATTAAAGATCAGGAGTCGAAAAAGGTTAATGTTTCCAGAACAGCAAATATTGTTAATCAAAGAACAGTGGCTAATTGTGCGACTAAAATTACCTTCCATAATTAAATACTTCTTCCAACTGCTGAAGTTTTAGTGTACGGGCATATTGATACTCTACTTCTAGTATGAACCTTGCTAGACTCAGCTTCTTAGTCTAATTTTATATCGTCAAAATTAGTTAAATTACTCCAGTTAGAAAAATATTCCTCAAACTTAAGGATAAGCGGCATTACGCAGAATAATACAAATATTAATCACTGTATTAAAACCAAAATCAGTGATTTAAGTACAATTACTTTGCGATTCAAGCATCATTTTTAGTGTAGGATAAAATAACAGAATTTTTGCCAGAATTTTCATTTAAAAAATCATTAGTAGACCTACTTCCTAATATACAGCTAGCAGATAATACATTTAATAAAGCAAAATCCATAGACATTCTCTTACGGTGTCTGTGTTTTAGGATACTTTGGAAGCCAACAGGATTAGTTTAAATAACTCAAAATAAATTTTTTCGGATCAGAGATATAAAAATATGAATGCTGTTCTTACTTCGTCGTGCTCGTATGTAAGTTTCGATTCACAAATAGAATGTTTTTCGCAAGTCGATGAATTTAAATCAAATACCTCCTCAAAATTCATAGAAAGCGAACATTACTGCGAAAATTTATTCGAGACAAGAACTGCCCGACAATGGAAAATTTATTGTAAAAATACCATTCAAAAATAATTTGCACATGTTAACGAGTTCAAGGGGAAAATAGCAATAAAATGATTTTTCATATTAACAAATGAATTACAGAGAAATTCTCAGATGAAGCAAATGTACAGATTTTATGACGGAATATGAGACGTTAGGGTACAGGTCTAAAGATACATCTTTAAACTCGAAAAAAGGTTTTTCATACCTCATCATCACGTTTTGAAGGAGAATAGTTTGACTACCAAATTTAGAGTAGTTTTTCATGACTCATTGAAGTCTGATTCGAGATGTTCTTTAACTGATATTCAACACGTAGGTCTAAGGTTTCAATCCGATTTATTTACAATACTAGTTCGTTTCTGTATTCATAATTTTGATGTTTAGGCATATATTAATTTCAGAAGATCAGCGACGTTTCCATAAGGTCATTTGGAGACCTGATCCTAGTTATAAATTGCAAATATACAAGTTAAACACAGTAACTTACGGTACGGCAAGTGCATCCTTCTTAGCTATCAGATGCTTGCAACAATTGGCCAATGATTGCAAATCACAGTATCCAAATGAATCCTTTTCAATTGGAAATGAGTTTTGTGTTGATGATTTATTAACAGGATCAAATAACATCAATGAATTAATCGAACGTTGTTCACGAATGGCACAAATATTAAGCTCTGTTGGTTTTAAGTTACGCAAATAGATAAGTAATTCGGTAGACTTTAAGCCTTTAGATGTTAGCTAGGATTCGTTTTAAACATGGATAAGAACTAATTAAAAACATTAGGAATTCCTTATAATCCAACACAAGATACATTTCAGTGTTCATTTAAAGCCAAGCAAACCAAAACTACAAAACAAATTATCTAAGCAAAACTGCTCAAATTTTTGATCCTCTAGGGTTATTGTCTCCAATCAAAACACCAAAAATAATTCTACAATCACTCTGGTTTTAAAAAATTGGATGTGATAGTGACTTGCCGCAAAAAATTTGTAATGAATGGCAAAATTTCAAAAGCGAATTGCAACTGGTAGATCAAATACATATACCACGTGATAAATTCAGAATATCATCATCTAGAATTACACGGGTTTGCAGAAGCTTCTGAATATGCTTATGTATTTAAAATTAGTTGGAATGGAAACTTGTAATATCAATATAGTTCGTGCAAAATCGCACGTTGCACCCCTCAAAACAATTTAAATTCCACGGTTAGAACTGTGTTAGAACCGCGTTTTAGAAATAAATAATATAAAATTTTAAAGGATATATTTTTGGTCAGATTCAAAAACAACTCTCGCGTGAACTAATAAATCTCCATCGCGATGGAAAACAATTGTCGCCAACAGGGTAGCAGAAATACAAAGGTTAACAGAGAAAACCTCGTGGTACTATTTTAATACTAAGGAAAATCCTGCATATCTTATCAGCCGCGGTATCGATGCAAGTCAATTAAAAACTTATGGTGGTTTGGAGCAGTTTAGTTATCAGCTCAATCAATCTTTGAACCCACTGAGTTTGCAAGTAATTTGCCCGAACAGAGACCTAATCAAATCACAGGTTAACAATAGTATTTTTTCAAGATTTTCGGATTTAAGTAAACTTATTAATATTGCAAAAGATTTGCTTATAGTTATAGGGAAGATGTATGTAAAAAAGCTAGAGTATTAATGCCAGACGATCGTATGAAAGCCCTTACATCAATTATTAAATTAGCGCAAAAGGAAATTTTCTCCGTCGAGATTAACAATTTAAAAAACAACAAGGATGTTCCCACTAATTCAAATATAATATCGTTGTCTCCCTTTGTGGATAAAAGTAAGAAGGCCAGACGTTCAGTCCAACAGAAACGGAGATCCACTGGAGAACACACCTGCGCGGAGGAGCTTATATACAAAACGGCCAGAAGAGCTCTTAGGGCGGCGAGCACTAGGTCCTAAAAGGCAAAATGAGCGCAGATCTTCCAAGAGATCAACGAAGATGTTTGGGGATACCAAATAGCCACGCGAAAATTCTATAGATCTATTCCGTGCATTTTGCCTAATGATACCTGAGAAAAGGTAGTAAAAACGCTTTGCCCCAGTACTCACACCAGCAACAGGGTTTACCAGAGATGATCGAATCCTCTTGCACCGTTCAAGGCATCAAACGCAAAAAAAAACAGGACCGGACGGTATACCAGCAGAGATAGCCATCGTCATCGCTGTGGACTTGTAGGAGGAGCTACTCAAACTAATGAACGATGCGATAAGTAAGAGAGAGTTTCCAGCAGAATGAAAAAAGACGAGACTGGTCCTTCTGTAGAAGAACTGGAAGAAGTCAGATGATGAATCCTCGTCCTACCGTCCGCTGTGTTTACTAAATACACACGGAAAGCTTCTGGAAAGACTTGTTCTGCGGAGGCTAGAAACTGAAGTAGAAGAAAAAGGAGGACTAGCAGGTGAACAATACGGTTTTCGCAAGTGCAGAAGTATTGTCGTAGCTATAAAAAGAGTCAGAAACTCTGCCATGAAGCCCAAATCGGGTTTCTCAAAAGTAAGACAATCTGTGCAATGATTACCCTTAAAATCAAAAACGCCTTTAATACGACAAGATGGAAAAAGTTTGTGGCGGCGCTCCGAGCCCGAAAGATTTATATATACCTCATTAACATGGTGCAAAGTTATCTAGAGAATAGGAGTGTCACGAGCGACCACGATAATAGAGAGAAAGCTTTCAAGATGACATGTGGAGTACCACAGGGCTCTATATTAGGCCTATTCTATAGAACGTGATGTATGATGGAGTCCTGAATCTAAATCTACTACAAGGTGTTAAGTTAATTGGATACGCTGATGATTTAGCTATTTTGGCTACATCCAAAGACGAAAGTACTCTGATAACGTGTTTGAAATTTGAAAAAGAATGGAAAATCCAGAAGTAAACACCACAAGGTTTTTCTTATAATAAATACATAAGAATGAATTCTCAACTTAGATATTCCACCCTTCGGCGTAAAAAATTAATTTAAATGAAAATTTCTGATAAACTACTTATATTATGTTATAAAATTAATTAATATAAAAATGTCATCTCTGTCGTTTCCTGTCATTCATTTATGTTTAGTCTGGCAACATTAGTTGACGTTAAGCTACTATCGCGGGGATTCCCCGGTCAGAGACGGGGCATAACACGGGACTTCCCCTTATTAGAAAATCAATCAAAGTACCTATCGCATGCAGACGCAGTCTCGCTTCATATTCCTTTTAATTAAATAATAGAAGAAATAATAGTGATATATATTTTAAAAACTATAACACGTGTTTAACAATTAGAAATTCGGTTTGTGTCGTGAAGAAAAACAATAGTACCTGTGTTTATTTTTTAAGAATAAGGTAAGAAATATTAATTATACTTACACTCATGTTTTAATAGTTTTCTTAACAAATCATAACATGATTAAAAATTTATTATTTGTTTTATATCTTCTATTTGTTGCGCTAGAATACGCCATATTTCTTAGTTTTTTCCTGCTGCGTATAACGTATTACAGTACAAATTAGATTTACTGGACTAATTGTTTTTCTTAGAAATTTCGATAATTGAATGCATGAAGAAAAGCGCGTTTTTTCCTTAAACAATTGGTAACTAACTAAAACAATAACGAAATGCGTGGCGCAGCGATCCCACGAGGCGCCTGTTTAAACGTGTTCGTGCTTGCATAAATTCGACTTGTGGGTATATAATTGGTCGCGGTTGATAGTCCGAATAATCGCGATTCCGTATAACTGAGGGCCGGATTATAGAGTTTTTACTATATATTGTATTATATGTATAACGTTAGTGAAATATTAAAGTACCTACAAAGTAGGTACGTAATATAAATTATATTCATACAATTTTTATTCGAATAAATTAGTCCACTTTTGGTATGTTAATTATACCTAAGGAAAGAAACAAGAACCTACCTACAAATGTTATTATTGTTTTTGTTTGGTTTGTTTACATACAGGTTACGGATACAATATTGGCGCATTTGTCATAGGTCATAAATTATGTCAGGCTAAAGCACTAATAGGAATCTGATTCAGAGCAAAAAACATGTATTTGTATCCAAGAATTCAGAAATTACTCCAGATGCAGCGACTATTGATACAGAACGACGAAAATCGGAAACAAAAATAGCTTGCCAATCAAAATCCGACGGTGAAATTTCTGTGTTCACTTTAAGCAATATGTCACAATCAAGAAGAAAAGATTAAAATAAGTTCTCCGCCTTTTAACAGAGATGCCAGTGATGTTATGAAACAAACATTTGCCACTTTTGATTCGGGATTATGGACGTTTCCCATGACGGATGCTCAGCGTCATGATATAGTTCAAAGCGGTCCCACACAGCAGTTAAATAACAGTTATAAATATTATCCTTAAGATGATGATTAAAGACACTTTTCAAATTTTCATATCTCAAGAAAACTATATAATGGTCAAACTCAACTTCGTCGCTGGTTGGTTTATTCAAGTTCCAAAAATAGAGTTTTCTGTTTTCCATGCAGACTTTTTAGCAATTCACGAACTCAAATGGGACAGGAAGGGTGTTGTGATTGGAAACACCTGAGTGATATTTTATACCGGCATGAGAATACTAANCAACTATAAATTAAAGCTTACTATGAAGCCTTTATTAGACACAAGGTGGGAAAGCAGAATTCAGGTGGTGAAGGCCGTATTATTGCAATTTGATGATGTTGTTGAATGCACAGAAAACTTGTAACACCGAACGGAATACTCGGACACACGCGGTGATTGCGATTCCGTTTTAAACAATATGTTCAGTTTGGAATTTATCATATCATACATATATGGAATGAGTTATTAACGCGTGTCAATACCATAGAACATTTGCGTACATTTTGTGACTGGAACAAAGAATATCGACAAACTGTATTCGAAAAACGCTCGTCTGACGCACGTCAGTTTATTAAGAAAAGCAGTTATGATTTGCCAAAAGATTTTAAAAATAAAAGAGTTTACAAAAAGAAAAGAATGTTTGATTATGAAAGCAGCGATTAATCTATAAAGTCTGCTAAAACCGGTATGAAACAGATTTTTTGAATACCATGATTGATTCTGTGATAAGTAACATGGGATCGAGATGTCTTTAAATCAACATTTTTAATTTATGGTTTTCTATAACTTACAACAAATTTTAAAAAAATTACCTAAAGAGCAAATACTGAAAAAATGTCAGGATTTACACACAGTCCTTCAAGTAGGTGAGAGCAGTGACTTCCAACCTTATGAAATTTACCCAACTCTATTAAAGACGTGAAAAATCTGCTCCAATATATCAAAGAGAACGATTTGAAAGAAATTTACCCAAATGTTTACATTGTCATTAGAATTTTATTAACAATACCTGTAAGTACTGGTTCCATTGAAAGTTTTTCAAAATTAAAACTAATTAAAAATTATTTAAGAAATACTATGGGTCAAGAAAAAATTTCAGCTTTGGCAGTTTTATCTATGGAAGCAGATATAGCATCTAAAATAAATTACGAACCAATCATTAAGGAGTTCAGTAAAACCAATAGTAGAAAATTTCTGTTTCTTTAATTTTTTCTTAATTTTTTTCATTTTTGTTCAATGTTCCAACGAAGTTTAAGTAAAAATTTAGGTTTGTTTCTTAATGAATAAAAAACTGTTTAATTTTAAGTGATTTTTTTTTTACATTCCCCTCTTTTTGCAACATCAGAGGGCCTCGCAAAATGTACCAAACCCACATTAAGTTTAGGTNAAAGCGCCCCTACCCCCACCACTATCCAATAATCGGACTAGGTATTTAAACCCCTACAGTGACTAGTTTCTCCACCATTAGGTCTCGCAACTCATGACCAGAACAGAGTTAGTTCTCGATACGTCTTGCAATTAATAAAAATTAAAGATAATTTTTTGTTCCAAAGTTTTTATTTTATTAAACTGACAATGGATAAAGTCCTATTAAAAGTAACTAATAACTAAAGAACATATACCCTATATGTTGCCATGGATAAAATTAGAGAAGGGAATGAAGCACTGAAAACCATTAGACTAAGAAAGCGAAAGGCGAATTCTTGAATCTCAAACACAATGAAAAAATTTGTTTGAGAGATAAATTGATATCATAGATTTCTTAGCCATTCATAATCTGGCATTAAGAGGTCACAGAGAATCTATCAAATCAGACGAAAACAATAAGAATTCTGGTAACTTCATAGACTTCTTTAAATTGATATCTAAATATGATCCTACGTAACAGGAACACATAAATCGCAATAATAATAAACAACTTGCACACCATTATCTAAGCCACGATATTCAAAATGAATTGATCACATTGATGTCAAACACAGTTACCAGTGAAGTGATTGGTAAGATAAAAAAGGTAAAATATTATTATATTATTATATTCTTTTTTACACGCCTGCACTANTAGACGTTTTGACTGGCTGCATTACATTTTTTATGAAGTTTTTTTCTGTTTAGTTAAAAACCGAGCTCATACAAAAGGTGTTCCCAAACTTTGCTCAAAATTACAGAGATCATTTTTGGTTCAGCGAACAAGCTATATTAACTGCCAAAAACACGGATGTTAATAAAATATATTTCAAAATTCAAAATGAAATTGTCGGTGAATTAAGGACAAACAAATCAGTTGATTGCACAAGTAATCAAGATGATGTCTTCAACTATCCACCAGAATTTTTGAACTCACTGGATTTGCCAGGATTCTTGCCTCATAATCTTCAATTAAAAGTAGGATCGATGGCCATTATGTTGTGAAATATACATCAACCGCATTTTTGTAACCGCACACGGCTAGCAGTGAAAATATTGCTGAACAATGTGATCGAAAGCAACCATTCTAAAGGGATAATATAAAGCAGAAGTGTTGATATCTTGCATGCCAATGGTACTAACAGACCTATGACCATAAATAAATCCCAGGGTCAGTCGTCGAGTGTTTGTGACTTTATTCTTGAAAACCCATTCTTCTCTCATGGACAGTTGTATGTTGCCTGCTCCCGCGTTGGAAAACCATCAACTATATTTATTCACGCGCCACGTAATCAAACAATAAATATCGTGTACCATAAAGCATTACAATAAAAATATTATCACATTATTTCTTAAATCTGGCAGTGTAGGAAATGAAAAAATTTATTTTTGTAAATAATCGTTGTTTATTATTGATACATTAAATCAATAAATAAAGTGATCACTCTGAAATATGAATTATATAAAGACGTCGCCCCATTCAATGACTAATATGTTTTCGCCTATTATCCGTAGACTCAATATGTAACTTTGGTATAAATAAAATATTTCATTAACAATTAAAATTAAGCCTATGCGTAATTCATCTCAAAAACATAATTGGCCAATTGGCGGCGTCGGTAGGATCGCGAAGTATTACTGTTTCGAAAAAATTCAAAGAATTTTAATTCGCTAAAACAATACTTATAATTAATTTCTACTATTAATTCGCGATTGAAAATAAATCAAGATGATATTTTTTTAAAATAACATCGTCTTCATCAGTGCTAGCAAAGCTATTGCCATAAGTCGATATCAAAAGACGCTCAACCACACGAAGGAGATAGAAGCCGTCGCATTAGTCAGCGCATCATCTATTTCAAACCAGAGCAGAGGTAGCAGAGTCATCTTCATCAACAGAAAGCTGACCTGTACAACCCAATTTTTAAAAAGCTTACTGAACAAAAATTGGAAGAAAAGAACATTCTAATAAAGAGATATTTGCGCTAAAATTAAATATTCTTTGGATTTTGA
>NEEE01001065.1:9299-19796 GCA_002278615.1 Pogonus chalceus
AAAAAAAAAGTTTTCTATATAAAGAGTGGGGGAGGGTTGTTTGTTGCGTCCCCCCTTCGGATGCATCAACGACAATAATAAATATAACTTCATTAAAACTTACCAGTGCAACAAGAATGATAACAGTAGTAACACTAGCAATGACAACTAACGCGATCTTGCCAGAATCAGCATCTTCTGATATTCTTACAGTACCGTCGGGATGAGATTTATTACCAGCAATTCCAGTACCTGCGTCAAACATAAACAATTTATAAAATATTTATAATTTCATTTAAAATGCATAAAGTGTGAAGAACTGCCACCAAGCTAGTTTGAACTAAAACTAGAAAGTTACAGATTTGTAGCTGAAGAAAGTTGTTGAGAAAACTTTACTAGTTACTATGTACAGAACAGAATTTTATTTACATATTTTAATGCAACAAAGTTTTCAGTTTATGACATTAAATTTAAGACCATATTTATTATTTTATATATAATTAGTTTAATTCATAATTAAATAAGTTTTTATTGTTGTTTCTTTTATTGTTATTAATATTTGAACTTATTTTACAAGTAAACAAGTTCAAGTAATATTTAAAGAAACTGCATTAAAAGTCTATTCTAAATTGTAACAGAGTAAATTGAAGCATTATAAAGCTATTTATTTGTAATTGAGAAACGTCGAGAATTTGTACAATACAAAATATATTTGAATACGTCCCTGATAAATAAATAATATAAAAAAACAAATATGTAGACATCAGCACGAATATGATAAGTTCAATTGTAATGAATTATAAACTATAAAACAAACTAAAATATATTAAATTCAACTAAAACCGTTAATAGTGAGCAAAATAAAACCACACAAACAAATAAGTGTCCTGTATATAAACGTGAATAAAAACCACACCACACCCAAACCAAAGCTAGTGCTAGAAGTAAAAGAAAAAGAAAACCCGAGCAAAGAAAAAAAAATAAACAATTTTTCGCTTAGTTACTCACGAGTGGTATATCCTCCATGTATTGTTGCTTCAGTATATGGCACTATTTTAGGTGGTGCTGATGTAGGAGGTTTAATCACTAACGGAATTTTATAAACAAAAACAAAATTAAAATCATAGAAAATTTAAACCAATTTAAAAAGAAGAAGAAAAAATTAAAAAATTTCACGCGATAATTGCTAACATCTATAGTTTTAATTATTGAATAATTCAATGGAATTGGTAACTTACCGTCTTGGACACAAGTAAGCCCATCGGATAACATTCGTAAGTTTTCTGGACAAGCGCAAGAAATTCTTGGAGAATGTTGATTGATTTGAGGAGCTGGTAAGCACAAATGGGAACAATGTCCGTTTACAGCTTGGCAATGATTTTGACCGTCAGGTTGTCTATATGGATGGTAAACGTGGATTACCATAGGATGTTGAATCTAAAGACATTAATAATTAATCCCAAGAATTTTGTATTAAAGTTTATACAATGTACCATTTTTGTAGCTGTAACAGGTGTGTGATCTTTTCCAGTAAATTTATTAGCTTTAAAAACAGCAGCTTTATCCCAATCGGTCCAATAAACCCAATCTTCAAAGGTAGTTATAGAAAATGGATGTCTTAAAGTTTCAGGTGAATACAAAATAACACGTCTGCCACTTCCATCATAGTTACAAGAGGAAATAACATTTAATTTAGCATCTACCCAGTAAACACGCTTTTTAACCAAATCTAAAGTTAAACCGTTTGGCCATTTAACTTCGTAGGAGACAATAGTTTGACGGTGGGAACCATCCATTCCAGCTCTTTCAATCTTAGGATCTGTTCCCCAGTCAGTCCAGAACATCCAACCTTCAATTGGATTTAGAGCTAAAGCTCTAGGTTCTTCAAGTTCGTCTTTGATAAGGACTTTACGCATTTCTCCTTCGAAGTTAGCTAATTCAATTGTATTTTTTCCGGTATCGGTCCAATAAATATGATTGTAGATCCAATCAACTGCTAATCCGTCTGATGTAGTTACATCATTGTTAATAACAACAGTACGTTCGCTGCCTTCATCGATGGGTGCCCTAACAATCAAAACATTAATCCTATTCAATTTTTTTTTAAATAATTTAAACTTACTTATAAATTTTTTCATCAGAAACATCGCTCCAAAAGATCATTCCAGTTCGGAAAACAAAATCAAGAGCAGTTGCTGAATTTGTGTCATTCACAATGCTAGTCATTTCATGATGATCTAAAGAGATTTTACGAATATCTTTTCTTCTAGCGAATAAAAGTGAAGCATGTCCTTCAGTGGCTTTACATTTAGTAAGATCCCGGGGATCCCGCATATAACCACGCTCGCATTCACATTTAAATGTTCCCTTGTCATTGATACAAATTTGTGAACAACTTCCAGGTATTTCACATTCGTTAATATCTTTACACGTTCTGTTATCATGAAGTTTATATCCCGGGAGACAATCGCAATAATAACCAGCGGGTGTATCAATACATTTTTGAGTGCATCCGCCGTTATTTATCGCGCATTCATTACGCCCGCATTTATCTCTTGGCTCATCTTCGTTATTTGGACAATCTTGATGACCATTACAAACAAGAGATAAGGGGATACAAGACCCGCCGCCGCATTCAAATTGCGTTTTAGGATCGCATTTAACGTCTGGTGTTGAACAATCTAATTCATCGCTACCATCAGCGCAGTCTTTTTGACCAGAACAATGTAAATGACCTGGGATACATGTTTGATCTTTACATTGGAATTGATCAGGTCTACAAGTGATGTTTGTGCAGTGAGTTGCATTTTCATCGGAACCATCTGGGCAATCTTTAGCGCCGTCACAAAGCCATGCTCGATGGATGCAAGTCAAACGATCGCCACATTCAAATTCTTTTGCCAGGCAAAGTGAAACTGATGTAGTTGGATTTGGACATCCCTAAGAGCCGATATATTCCAGTAAAATATATTTTTGTTTTTTAATTAGACATGATTAATTTACCTGTTCATCTTTACCGTCGGGACAATCATAATCACCGTCGCATCTCCAACGGGATGTTATACAATAATTGTCAGCGCACTGGAATTCAGTGTCAGGTGCACAAGTTACTGGTGGACAATCAGCTTCATCGCTGTTATCACCGCAATCGTTATCTAAATCGCATAACCATCGTTTTTGTATGCATTTACCGTTTGCGCATGTGAATTCATCAGAACGGCATGTTTCATCTACATCAAATTTTATCATAATTAATATATTTTATCACCTTTAACATATAAAGAAGCCATCTCCTTTAAATGGTTACACTATAGGGTGACACGATAAAAAATCGATTTTTTTTTATTTACACTTTACAAAAATGTATTGGAATATCTATTTCAAATTTAAGAAACATTACAAGCTAAAAATATATTAACAGGAAGTTTTAACAACGTAAAAACAAAATGTATATTATATTAGAACACGCAATGATAAGTAATTATATTTATTAAAACTTCGTAAGCTTCTACACATTTAAGTTGAGTTTAACTTATAGTTTTCTAAAACAAACTTAAGGGATATTTTCTTATGGTAAACATTTGTTCAGTTTATGAATCACTTCCATCGTAATTGAAATATTTGAAAAACGAATAGTTTTAAGTTTTAAAATGTAGATATTAAATTTTAATATCGATGTCAATTAATATGAAAAATGTGAAAAAGATATAATATAAAAGATGTAGTAGCGTTTAGGAATATCACAAGAAATAAGCATTTTTCGCACAAAACGTATTTTTCCTTTCTGTATATTAAACATGGCATGTTCAAAACAAATATAAAAATGTGCTTGAGAGCCGTAACACATGTGATATTCCCTTAAACTAAAACAAAATAAAAATANAAACATGGCGTGTTCAAAACAAATATAAAAATGTGCTTGAGAGCCGTAACACATGTGATATTCCCTTAAACTAAAACAAAATAAAAATAAAAAAATTCAACAACAAACATTTCAACACTTACTACAGGCTTTTTCATCGCTTCCATCTGAACAATCTGGATTGTCGTCGCACATCCATGTTAGAGGTACGCATTCGCCTGGAGCAGATCGGCAAGAGAATTCATCAGTATTGCACACTTTTTGCTCTAAAATTTACACAATAACTTCAAGTCAGCAACTTTTTTTTTTACAAAAAGAAATAATTTTATCAATAATGCACTAAATTTTTCTATCTACAAACTTGTGAAATATTTTATTTGAACACTGTATTCTTTTTATATTTTTTCACATTCGCTTGTCTCTATGGAGCCCCCAAGCAATCACCAGTGTATCGTTAAATTTTTTAAAGTTTTTTTCGGAAAAAATATACCATCTATTATTTATAATCCACAATCGATACTTCAATTTATAAATTTAATAAAAATTATTATATTTAATGCAATAAAAATCAAATAACAATTTAAAAGTTACCTTTAACTTTTGATATCGAATCAATTTAAACTGACAAATAAAATATTCGTTGTTAAACAACTTTAACGCAAGTTTCAAAATTGTTTTCAAAGAATAAACTTAGAAATCCAATAAGTTATAAACTACTTTTTTAAAAAAAAATGGAAATTTGATGATATTACAACTAAAAGGACCAATATACATTTTTTCCTTTTAGATTTTTATTTTTTATTTTTTAAAATTAAGGTCAAATTTACGACTAAAATTATTCATATCGTATAGTAACCTTATTATTTATAAAAATAATAATTTTTTTAGCTCTATCGTAACATTATAAGAGGCTCCATTTATTTAATTCATATTTAATTACTTTTCTATAAAAATTTATAGACAAAACTATGTTTGTCTCTAACATTAATTGATTTGATATGTTTTTGTTGTCAACTTTTAATTTAAAAATATATTTATATACCGTCAAAATAATAATTAAATAAATCACAATTATATACTTTTAAAAACACATTAATTTATTTGTGAACTGTATCACCATAATAATATTATATTTTGGTACATATCAACAAATTTTGATTAATGTTTCTATTTATCATTGTTTTATATGTAGAATTAAAATCAAAATATGGAGTTTTTATATTTTAAAATATATTTTATATTACGGAAAAGAAAAATCTATTTTATTGTTATAAACAACAACAACAACAAAAAATACGATTTTTTTAAAATTGTGAGTTAGTAGAAATAAGTTATTAAAATTAACAAAAATAAAGAAAAGAATAACAAGAAATAAAGAATAAATTTAACGATTTAATTTATTTTTATTATAACAGGAAGAGAAGGAACGGTTAAAACGGAAGGAAAATACAATGAAAACGAGAGAAAGTTAGGAAAAATTGATGAGGAACAATATAGAAGGTAGACAAGTTTGTACGTGTAGAACGAAACTTGTAAATATAATGAACATGTAGTGCCCCATGTTGAACATTTCATTCGCGGTGGGATAGTAAGACTCAAGTTGACAACAAGAACGTACAAATGCTATAAACAAACATAAAGAAAAACTTAAAACTTACGACACGTGTGAGCATCTTCATCGCTTCCATCACTGCAATCTTTCTCGTTATCGCACTGCCACTGCATAGGTATGCATCGTCCGCTACTGCATCGGAACTCGTTCTTAGAGCAGGTTCGACTTTCTGTAAAAATTACATCAAACATGCTATACTTTATATTTCTAATAAAACTTAATAGATTCTTATTGTACTTTAAATTTAATTTATAATTATTATTATTATTGTATTATTAATGTTTTACTTAAATAAATTACTACTATTCAAACTAAAAGACTAAGTTTCAATTTTGGTCATCGCCAATATGTCATCGACCATAAAATGCACTCAACCTTTAAAAACGGGATAAACCACAAAGCTGACCACAGGATCTTGGTCAAATTTCGCGATCCATATCTCACAAACCCTTAGACATCCTCGTAGGATTACTGCCAAGGGTTATTTTAATTAATTGGTCGACCAAGACTGCACATAGCAGCCAAAATGTTGTAAAATCAATATAAATTATTCTGCGACACCCACTCCTCATTGACTACTTTGACAAAAAAAGTATCAATATGTTGTTGAAATAAAAATATACAAGTTAATTAAAGTTGTAATTAAGACCAGCTTAATTAAAATTTACCAGCTATTTTTATACACGATCGATATTATAAATTGTTCTTTTATATAAAAGAATTCTTTTAATTTATAATAAAATGAATTACAAATTTTGTAACACAAAGTCTTGTATTTTATGTAAAATAACACAATTATACGTAAATTACAACTATTTATATAATACAGAACATTGTTGACCTAAATTTGATCTTGTTAGCAACCAAAATTGATTTAAGTTTGTTCTGTATTTTAACCTCAACATGTTTAATAAGTTGCAAGTTTGAAACTATTCATAAATAAATTGTTTTGTTGTAAATAATATCATTATTTATCATAAACGTAAATTGAAAAATTTATAATGGTTTGAACAAATGAAATAAAAGAGATTAAAGTATTAAAATACGACAATTATCTTATAAGCAAACAATTTTTATCCGAATTAACACGAAAAATAATAAAAATTAATCCGTAAAATGTAATAATTAACATTATTACAACCGGAATCGTAGATTTATATGATCATTTCCGTATGTAAACACAAATAAACCGATGATTTTCTGGTAAACAGATGCGAATAAAAGGGGTATGGGTGAAAATAGACGTGTTATTCCGTTGGGAAAGGGGCGCATTGGGCCCCACAAACATAGGATGTTCAGTTTTAGTTTTTGAGTGCTTGGGTCGCTAGTGTAATAAATCACAAAGTTCGCTTGGCGGGTCAGCTTTACTGCAAAATGAATGTCCATTATTCTTTTTCGATTTCCCTTGCCATCTGACGACTATGAGATATTCTTCATGATATCTGGTCATATACAACTTGGAATAAACGCAGTTTTATTGCATAATTGCTTTATTTCCATTCATATTTCATATTTCTTGTTAACTTATTTAGCATTATCACGGTGTTATTGTTTAGTTCAAATATTTGATATAAAATTAACTGAAGATAAAAGACAATATTTTGTTTCGCAAAATTTAAATAAGTTTATTGATTGAATAAATATTTAAATTAATAAAAAAACAAGTGATTTTCCATCAGTAGTTTAAAATTAAAACTAGATCAAAGATTAATTAAAATAAAACTTTTCCAATTAAGAATTGCGACATCAGATAAATGTAATAATTAAACTGTGTTAAAAATCTTTTGTTAAATTCTATTTTACACAATTATTAACACGAAATTGTGTTAGTTTCAATTATAACAGACATATATGTATTTACATACGATGAATGACATATACAAAGGTACAATGTCAAATAATTACGTTGTATACAAACATGAGTAAAGGTGTTAATTAATTTTAATTACAGAAGTAATCAATTTCATTGGATCTAATTACTGGTAAAGCACAGCATTTCAATGTTGCTATTAATATATAATTTACATGTTTCATATATTCTAACATTTAACGCACGAAGCTTTAATCAAAAAATTAAATATTAACGCGTTTGTTTCATGTCTTCCAATCCACGATATAGTTTTTTTTAAATTGTCTTCCCAACGTAAGCTTACTTTATTTTTGGTTTTATCTAAAAGTATGTCTAGTGTCTAATGTAATAAAATATTAAATCTAAAATAGCTGAGTAGGTTTAAGTACAAAATGTATCATTCAATATAAAAACATACGACTCGAAACTTCTAAATAGTTTTCAACGAAACTTCGAAACAAACTGAACAGCAAAAATAGTCTTCTAAAATTTTCTAGTTAAATTTTTACATTTATCGAACGATTTTTCAATAAAAAATGCAACTTTTTAGTTTAAAAACATGTTATTATTATTTCTTTTATTAAAACGCGTATTTTCGAAGTATAAAAATGGATTTTTTTATAGTATTACTTATTTGTTTTAAAGTTAAATATTTATGTTAAATTAAAGTTAAATTCTAGTTAGAATATATGAAATAATGCAATATAGAGTTAGAATAGTGTAACAAACAAGAAAAAGTTTGGAAAAGCAGAACTTTCTGTAACAAAATTAATGAGAAAACCAAAATTAAACATGCAAATGTTGGAAATGTTATTTCGTAACCGCTATTGAATATGTACTACGTAAAAGTGCACACCCTTTTGGCACAATTAAATGTTGCATGTGTACGTAAGAGGGAGATCTATTTTTGTCTTGTTTGACGTCACAGTATCATTCGCCAGAAACCACGAGATGAGAAGAAAGTGATCGAAAACAACGTGTCGTGTTGACAACCAACGTCCATTTTGTGACCTTCACCCTTGTTATCACTGAACACGAAGATATATACCTTTAAGTACCACCTAATCATGAAATTTTATAATTTGAAAACACGTTTTATAGACATAACATCTAGCTCAGCTATTTTATTTATAAAACGTTTAAGGTTCTATAATAAAATTCTGTTTTTACATTATTATTTAATGGAATAGTAAACAGTAAATAAATTTTTTGTTTTTATTATTGTTATCGTTATATATTACAATTGCTTTGGTAATATTTCAAATTGTTTTTAAAACAAATTAATGTAAACACATATTTATTTCACCATCACTTGATCATTTTTTAAATAAATATTTCAAACAATTTTACACTAGTTACGGATTTTAAAACTGATTAGAGAAACTATTCAGATACTAAATATCTCCAAAAATATATAAAAATGAATGAAAATTTATTAATTTAAAACAAAAGATGCCAAAAAATTTACTATAATCTAAATATGTACTATAAAAACATTTAAATCTATTTCTAACAATTTATTCAAATTTAAAACGGTTAATTCAAATAGTTTTATTTATAAATTTGCATTCAAAAATACGTATTTATATTTACAAGTGTGTAAAGTATGATTTAAAATAGCTGCAGCTAAAAAATACACGCATTTTTCTCGAAAATTTACTGTGTAATGCTGTCATAAAATATACCAATGCCAAAAACTGAACTAAATATTTTTACATTCAAAACATGTTACGTTTATGAGATAATTTTGATACTATTTTCACTGAACAACGTAAATAAATAAGTATTTTGTTTTAAAATTATACGCAAAATTCGCTAAAGCTATTATATTTTTAAGTTATTGAAACTTATTTGGAAAATATTACTGTACGCTACTAACTGGAGCTTTCAATGTCCAAGTAGTATGAGATTTTTAAAGAGGACCCCCAATTTTAAATTTTTTTTGAGCCACATATATAGGGGTTTCAAATTTAAATTAGAATGGAATCCCATGTACCAGTTCATGAAGTACTTAAATTCAAATTAACTTGTATTTACTGCAATTTATTTGAAAAAAATAACCGTTTTTTAAATAAAATTTCTTATTTTTGAATTTTCAAAATTTATTTAAAATTTGCCCAAGCAATAAACAGGCAACTCTTCAAAGTTGTAATATGCTACTAATGTGTCTGTAAAAAGACAACCAAATTAAAAAATTTTGGGCCCCAAAAAAGGGCCTTCAAATTCAAATTTGCAAGGGATACCATGTTCCAATACATAAAGTCTTCAAGTTCAAATTAACTTGTATTTACTGTAACTTATTTGAAAAAAATTACCGTTTTTTAAATAAAATTTCTTATTTCTAAATTTTGAAAATGTATTTAAAATTTGCCCTAACAATAAGAAGGCAAAACTTCAAAGATGTGGAGGTCCCAAAAAAGTTGTAATACGCTAGTAATTGGAGCTTGTNATGTGGTTATAGATTAGAATGAGATTTTAGGAAAAATTAAAGTGTCAGTATAGAGAGCCTTTAATTTCAAAATTTGTTGGGCCCCTTGAAAGTTATATGAAGGGACTTCAAAATCAAATTTGCATAGGATCTGATGTACGAGTACATGAAGTCCTCAAATTTAAAGTTTAAATAAAGTAAAAAGACTAATTTCAATATTTTTCTATGACCGCAAATATAAAAGAATTGAATTAGAAAATGTTGAGTCCTTCAGAAAATTTAATAAAATATAAAATAATCTCCAGTAATGTTAACATATAAGAAACGACAAGCAATATTTATAAAAATGGATTGTTTCCTTGCACTACAAATGATATACATAAACGAGTTTCACTAAACAAAAGAAAAACAGAACAATCAAGAAACAAGGCATAGCACACTGTCATAAAGTTAACAAAATGTGAACATTGTGAACATAAGTATTTATTACATCTAGTGCCCTTTTATCCAACAATGAAAAAAGCAAGCACGATTTCAACATAAATTGAACAACAACTACATATAGAAAGCTTTTATTTTATGGTGCATTGTATCGAGAAGGTGAGAAGTTCGAGATATAAACGCTCATGCATTCTCTACACACACACATACATACAAACGAAAGATACGCCTTATAGAATACATATTATCCAAATGTTTGACGGGACAATGCTTTTATATTGTTACTTTTGATTATACAAAGTGTTATATTTTCATTGTTAGTTAGA
>NEEE01001065.1:23140-43116 GCA_002278615.1 Pogonus chalceus
ACCAAAAATATATATTTTTATTATAACTTCAGATTAAAATCTTGATTAGTTTTCGCATTATTTGAAAAGAAAACATTATTAATTTACTAATTATTTTGACTCAAAACATAATAAATAATTTGAATCGATTATTTTTAAGATAATAAATAAAACAACCCACCCGTTGGAAGTGAAAAAGTGAAATTCAAACGAAAATCCCCATCTAGGTAAAGAAGATACCTGGATCATATGTCTTGCGTCTGTCAGAAAAGTTACATCGTTTTATTTTTGCATAATATATAAATTAAATTCGAGAAAATTACTTTCTGAGCTATTCTATCTTATATTAAGTTGTTCAAAGGATTACGCGTCCCAGGAGTATTTCGATGCAAAAGGCAAGATAAGCCAATCGATATGATTGCAATCATGTCTGTTACTCACGCCATTGGTCAATTTGGTATTCAATGAAATAACGTTAAAGGATGAAAGCAATTCACAATTCTCCAATTATTTTTTTGCTTTGGTTTATTTAAATTTATTTGCTTGAATTACCATCTCAAATACAATATTCAATACGTGAATTTTATTACAATATCTACAGTTATGTTTCAAATCATTTTATTTACGAATAATTTAAAGGTTAAATTATTGCTGACACTACATATGATAATAATTATAATTACAATTATCATATTCTGGTTTTAATTAGCTTTTTAAAAGCATCGTTTATTTTTTTATACGTTTTTAAAACGATAATAAAATATATTTTAAAAATATTATCAATACTATAACATTTTAATTACGCAACTAGATATAATTTATAAAGTATTAAAAATTTATAATTGTACATAATTATAACTCTAGAAAATCAACAGACGCGAAAAATTGCTCATTTAATAATCAGGAACAGTAAAAAAGAAAATGAACTAAGTTTCAAGAGAGAAAGGATCAAGCATAAATAATTCATGAACCGATGTAATTAATAAGGACGATGAGTTCTTATTTTAGTCTCATTTTTTAAGTACTGCTACACAATTTTCAACTTTATTTACCTGTGAAAATCATAATTTTAAATATATTCAATCATTTTTTTTCTTTCTGCTTTTTTTTATTAAGTGTTTTGTGGTTAGATTTTTTTTTTTTTTTTTTTTCTTAGGGGTTTTTATTTATTGTAGGTGTTCAAATTAGATTCATTTAAATCATATTAGTAGTAATTGCGGGCCTCATTAAAAACTTTAAATAACCCCTTACATCGTTTTTGCAGTCCTCTTGAAACCCCTATAATAACTCTTAAACATATATTTCGCTAATCTAGATGGCCCCAATTTTTAAGAAAAAATTACAAAAATTTAATTCTATATTTTATTTGGAATCTTCAATAATTTTATGGCTAGTTATTATAATGAATTTTTAAAGTAAAAATTCGAATAGGGTTCGAATTGGCCTCTGGCCCCATTTAATATTTAAAATAAATATTTAGCTTGGGAATAACTATCTATTTATGATTGTTTGGATAAAACAAGTAAAAAGACCAATTTTCACTTGAAATCGAAAGGGGCTCATTTATCTACGGACTATTAACAAACCGGACTATAAATACAGTCCGGTCTAAATGTTTTAGCCCGATAAAATAATTTAAAACTATACATTAAAAATTTGAATAATTAAACGATATCAGAGAAAATAATATCATTAAAAACAACATTACGAATTTCCCTCGAGGGTTGAAACGAAGTATACATACTTCAGAAACAGAACAAAAGTTATAATTACAAGAAAGCGTAATTAATAGAAGCAAACAAGAGTAATAGTGGATGGAAAATGATCCAAAATATACCCGATGCGACAAATGAGATATCTCCTAAGGCAGTTTATTTTGATATATTGCATAATAAATTAAATTTATCTTTAGTACTTCAAATTTAACATCTTTCTTCTATTTTACGTAGTAAAATTTTATTATAAATCAATAAAATTCAATAGCAAATGTTTATTTTTTAATATAAAACGTAATATTGACAATGAATGTATTCTTTAACTGACCTCATATTGTGATACACTTATCAGGCTTTTGCGTAATTGTGTTGACATTTTAAAGGTTTATTGAAATTGTGTTACAACAAGAGATGTTTGTGATAATAGTTCAAGTACGAATTTATTTTTGCAATTTCAACATGTATTTATATTTTTTTGTTTAATATTTTGGATTGCTATTTCGCAAATTGAATAACGCAAGAGAGTTATGATAAAATATAAGTTTATCTGAATTCTATTAATAGATACCTTTTCTAAAAAATATTTTAATATGCAATTTTGGTTTTTAAACTTTATAAATAAATAAATTTAATAATAAAATACACAGAGACGCACAAGCAGTTAAAAGTTGAGGATACTTCAATTGTATATTAAATCTCAGTGAAGCATATGGTTGCAATGCACAGTAAACAGGAGTTTTAAAGTTATGATTTTTAAGCTTTAAAACTTGCAAGAAAAAAATATATTTTTGTTTTCAAGTCAACATATGCACAGTTTTGAAACATTAAGTAAGAAAAAGTAAAGCAACAAGAAAATATGATGAAAAAAACGGGAGAAACAATCCGAAATATATACATAAGCTTTTTCTCATACTTATGATGTATATTTTGTTCAATTAGGATTTACCTTGTCTGAGATTTGAATCGTAATCTAGTAATCCATGAGAGGCTTACAGTGGAGAACAATGAAAAATGCACAGTGAAGTTCTCTTGGTTTTTATTGCGGTTAGTTTTGGGATGTACCCACACCTTAACAACCACCAATTCTATTGCGGAGGCCACAAGTTTTTGTTTGGGCTTAACACTTGGACCCCTGTAAGTTATCTGTGGGGTGAAACCACAGGATATCTTATCTTACGCAACCGGAACTAACTTTCTACTAACATATTTATGTGCTTTGTCGCTGCATCAGGAATAATAATTTTCTTTCTATTAATAATTCACTTTTTTCACAGAAAGCTTTCATAAAAACTAACTACATCAAAAGTTTTCTTTCAAAGCTACACAACTAAATCTTTGAATAATTAATTTCTTACTTTCGCATAATTTTATAAAAAGTACAAAGTTTATTAAATAAAAAAATATATTAATAAAAAGCTCCATTTTGAACTTTAATGGGCCACATTTTTCAATTAATTGATTTTAAGTATATTTTATTATATAAAAATATGTTGTTAAAAGTTGAAGTTAAAATGGCTTTTTTCAGTACGTGCTTTAAAAACTTAAAAGTTAGAAATTGCTTAGACAAAGTTATAAATGATATTTTCATGTTTCTAAAAAATAGTGGCCTCATTTTGAACAGCTTTTTGTAATGCATTGTTTCTTGCATTCGAAAGAGGCCTCTGAGCCCCGCACTAAAATTACCATTTGAAACATATAAAAATACATTAATTTTGACTTTGTTAAATAAGGATTTAAAAACTTAAAAATTAGAAATTGTTTAGACAAAGTTATTAATCATATTTCCATGTTTCTATGTTCTAAAAAAAAATGGCCTCATTTTGAACAGCTTTTTATAATGCATTGTATCCAGCATTCGAAAGAGGTCTCTGAACCCCGCACCAGTGTTACACTTTGAAGCTGATATACATGTTAAAAATTGCTTAAACAAAGTTATAAATCATATTTTCAAGTTTCTATGTTCTAAAAAATAGGTAGCCTCATTTTTAACAATTTTTTATAATGCATTGTTTCTTGCTTTCGAAAGAGGCCTCTGGGCCCCGCACCAGTGTTACCGTTTGAAGCTGATATACATGTTAGAAATTGCTTTGACAAAGTTATAAATCATATTTTCATGTTTCTATGTTCTAAAAAATAGGTGGCCTCATTTTTAACAATTTTTTATAATGCACTGTTTCTTGCTTTCGAAAGAGACCTCTGAGCCCCGCACCAGTGTTACCCTTTGAAGCTTATATACATGTTAGAAATTGCTTAAACAAAGATATAAATCATATTTTCATGTTTCTATATTTTAAAAAATGTTGGTCTCATTTTGAACAGCTTTTTATAATGTATTGATTCCTGCATTCGAAAGAGGCCTCTGAGTTCCGCACCAGATTTACCGTTTAAAGCTGATTTACATATAAAGATACATTAATTTTGACTTTTGAAGAATAGGGGTTCCGCTTTCATTTTTCAAATTGAGCCCCTTAATTCGTAGCATCAACCCTGAAAAACCTTAATTATAAAATTGTTTTTCGCCAAAAAACGATTAAAAACATATTTTAAAGTTTTTAAATAATAGAAATATAAAACAATGTAACAAAAAAGTGTAGTAAATTGAGTAAACAGAAGTTATAACTCAAAACTAAAATACACATCACAGTTTTAGTGGAAGACAAACCACAAAAACATAACGAAAAAAAATCCCTTTTAGTTGTGTGAAATATTCTGTGAAAGAAGGACAGCGTTCTCGTCATGTGGACAATGTATGTCGTCCGGTGGATGTTTTTTACCACCCCTGTCGCCATTTTATTTGTACATTTTTGTAGCAACATCGCCAAATAACAACATCACGTTCATTGTATTACGTTAACACGTATCACGAGAGAAGAATTACCGCGCAAAATGTGTGTATATACTTTTTACTTTATTTCATTGACCATCGTATTCTGGTTATGTATCCTGTGAGGATGCGGATGGCCCAGTGGTGTCGAGTACCACTGACAACCACCATTGACAACACCGTATGTCAACAAAAACATTGCTGACATTGTAGAAATGATTCCTCTTTCTCTTTCTGCTTTGATGGACATTATTCTCTTCGCATAAATGCTACTTTTATACTTCTATAAATTTTTATCTTTTCCACGACAATAAAACTCTATTATCTGCATGATTTATTTTTTAAATATTATATTCTTTTTAAATTTTATCACAAAGTATAAATCTTTTTGTAATTACACTCTCTCACAGAAAATCTTTTTATAATTCTTGGATTTTATTTTAATTGTATTATCCTTTTCAACTTATTTAATTAGATTTATAATTAATACAGTAACTACTTTTTTTTTCTTTAAAATAATTATTAGAAAAATGTTTAAATAATCTAGTAACATCTGAAAAACATTTGTTTGTTTATAATAAATTTGAAACTTTAATAAACAATATTTATAAGCGAATTTCAATAGAAACAAAATGCATACAAATAGTGAGTTTATAATGAGTTCCGTCATATACAACAACATGTTTATGAAATTTTTTGCACATCTGATAATGTATTTTCAGTATCAGGTTGTTAATATATTTTTTTTGCTTCTAATCTTGCGTAAAGCAAAATGTTTGGCTATAACAGGGAACCTGTACGTGACAACCATAATATAACAACATGACATTTTTGTTTTTATAAACGTTGCCTGTTTATCGGCTAATTAAAAACCCTTACTTTATATTAATATTCATAGTCCGAAGTGCCTTTTTCATTTAGACCCTGCTTTATCGAAATTAGAATTTAAAGTACATGTATTTAAGATTTTATTTCCTGTAAAAAAAAAAATATTAAAATATATTGTGTCAACAAGGAGTGTCACTATTATAAATATGTTTTTCGCGAATAATAATTATATACGTTAACGTTTAAGTTTAATTAAAATCTTGGCATTCATTTCATGTAAGTATATACATACATATTTTGTTTATGTGTCATTTCATTTGACGTATTTTATGTTTTATTTACATCTGTTAGGATTATTGCGTTTAACTATCAAATTTGAAATTATATACATTTTTATTTACTTAAAGTTAATTAAGTTTTTACTAATTACCAATTAACTGACTTGAGACTATTCCGAAAATCAATTGCTTACGAATGAAATTAAATTTATGCCAGATTTACGCATTTGTTTTTATGCGAAAATTTCACAGCTATATGAAGTAAAACTTTCTATTAGTCTATGGCCCATATTCCAAAAAAAAATTGTCGATTTACAACAATTTAGAATGAACCTGAAACTTTAAATAAAAATGTTTTATTGAATTCTCTTTCGACTAATATATTAAAAATATATAAAAAATACAGACAAATTTTGACAACAAAACGTAAAGTTATACAACAACGATTTTTGCGGATTTTTATTATAAAAAAAATAATATAGTTATTAAGCTAAAACTTTGAATACAAACATTAAATTAAATTATATATCAACAAAGCCGCAACTAGGTAAAGGCAACAGGGACACTTGCCCAAATCAAAAGGGAGCCCAGAAAGGCGCCAATAAAAATTTCATCTCAGTTATTTTCTTAATGATTTAATTGATAAAAGCAAGAAAATACAATTTAAATAAATTTATTATGATTTAATTTATTGTTTTTTCATAAATATAAAATAAAATTACGGGCAGAAACAATTGAAAGAATAATTATTTTGCGTTTATTTGTTAAATTTGTTACAAAATTTAAAAAAAAATAAAAGATCAGGAGCTTCAGAACTATCGTATGTGAATGGTAAGTATTTTTTTAATTAAAGGGGAAGGGTCCAATTTGAAAGTCTTGCCCAGAGCCTACAAAAAGATAGTTACGGCCCTAAGTATCAGCATCATTTAAGTTTTTTGTTAATTTATAGAAAAATAATAGTTATTATTAAGTTAAGACTTTAAATATTAACATTAAATTTAATTACATATTATCAGTCAATGTATTAAAGATAACGTGAAATTTTTATAAACGTTTTCCCTTATATTTAAAATGAAATTATTCGGCGAATTTCTCGGAAAGTATGTAAGCTATTAAGCTTTAACAGTTTACAACTGGTAAATAAGATTTGTACTAAAAAAAAGAGACGATTTGACTGCGAAAACGCAACTCAGTTTGTTGAAAGAAATAAGACGTACCAATTTGAAGAGAACTGCAAGTAATAAAAATAACAATAAAAGTATTTGAAAACACGCTGCAATTAAATAAAGATCCCTTTTAATGATAACAGTAATTGTATGTCTGTATTTTTATTCCTTGCAATCTGTGTTTCACATCAAAAAAAGCGATTTCAAAAACAAAATGTAAATATATTCCGTATTTTATAGAATTATTTTCAAATATTGTAACATTGTAAGAACTTTACGAATCTAAAATATAAGTAAATATTCTTCAGATATTGGTAACAAAATTTCTAACTTTGTGAGTATTTGATTCAAATTTGAATAAATTCATATTATAAAACGGGGAAAGCTACTACCGGAATTTTTAGGAATGATCGGATAATATGAAAATAAGTTTTGACTTTCTTACAGATGGATGACGGTTGTCATAGCGACCAGGTTCTTCACAATTTATTACTTTATTATTTACTAAATTCGAACAAATGTTTTTAAAATAAAATAAAAGAAAACCGGTTATTAAATATTGAATTAAATAAGAAAACAATCAAAAAGCGCAACATACGTTAGGAAGAATTTAATTGATGTTAAACTACTAGAAACTTTATATCTTTTATAGTATTCTGGAAAAACTCATATAAAGTACAATAAAAATTACAAACTACAAAAATAAATTCAAATATTCTAATGGAACAAAGTCATATTTTATTAAAACGAACACATAAAAAAAAGACGACAATAAACCCATGCATAGAATTCTCTTGGCAGGAGAAAAAATTTCACAAGCTTCTAAAATTTTATATCAACTCTAATTCCTTATTATTGCAAATGTTAAAATTGAAAATATAATAATGCGAACAAAGAATACACGGAAAGTAATTTTGATATTTTTCAAGAACGAAAAATTGATACTTCCTTAGATGGAAAATAAGTTTGGTTGAAGAAAATTTCATTTCCATTTTTCTTTACACTCAATTACATCTTTTTTTGTCTTGTTTCGTTTAAGAATTTTATAATTATTATTTTTCATATTCCGAAGAATAATTTGTATTAACGTTAATGTTTTTTATTAAAAATAAAACAATTTGTAACTTAACAAAAAAACTTCTTATAAATTATTAAGTTTAATAATCTCTGAAAAATCAGTAAAAAACAGAAGATAAAATTATAATTATAATTAAGTTAAAATATGAAAAATATTCGTTTTAAATTGTGCTTCTAATATGCCTTGAAAAATGTCTTAAATTATTATGACAACAGTTAATTTGATGCAATTAAAATGAACTCATGAACTGGTACATTTTTTATTTCCTAAGTTGTTATATTACAGACTTTTAAAATAAAACTTAAGCAATAAATTATTTCACACTATCTCCAGCGTTTCACAGGAAACGTAAAAATACAAAAAGCTATTTTCGTTATCTTAAAGTGAGCTTTGAAAGGCGTTTAATGTTATTATGATTTATTATTTAAGAGTTTTACCAAACTTACAAAGATTTCTCTCTGAATGGAGTGTGTATATATTTAAATTTTGTTCGAGATTGTTTGGATTTCGTTATAAAAAATGTAAATAAAAATGAGTATGTTGCACAATTAGTGTAAACAATGAGGAATGGTGGTGAAAAAACGAAGAAGAATTGTGTTCCTTTGATAAAAGTAGAAACTTGCAATGCAGTAAAAATTAGCGAAAACAGTAATTACCACAAAGAGGCAATGAGCAATTGCTGGCAGAAACTAAGCCCCAAATCCGAAAACAAAAGCGAGTCCGGATTAAAACAAACGAATGAAAAAGTCATGAAATTAGCAAGAGGTGACACTTTGATGTTGTCAAGTTAGCCATGGCAGACGTGATGCGGACTAGAAACCGTGGAAACAAACTCAGTAACTCGAACTCAGAAACTTAATGGCTTGAAAGATTAGGATTATCGTTTCGAGCTGCTATCTACCCTGTTTTTCCGCCATTACTCATTGGTGCTTTATCGCGTTTTAGCTTTGAGTCTGTGTACGTTCAGAACAAAGGTCTTTTCTGTTGGCCAGTTTGGCGTTTATTAAAAAAAAGTCTTTTTAATCTTTCGAATGTGAAATTTCATCCGTAAAATAGTAAACAACTTCAATCGTAAAAAGAAATTAATAATCTGGACCCTACTATCGATTTTAACTTTACTATTGAAACCCGAAATGCAATATATACACACACCATACCGAACGGATTAATTACAAATAAACCAATGTCTGTATTGCAACTACTTTATCTTTCTTTTCCTACAAAATCCAATTTTAAACAATTTCTAAACATTATCAACCATTTATTTTTAGTAACAGACATTTCAATATCCGCTAGAAAAAGACAATTATGTTCAATGTAACATGAATAAAATGTTACTTACAAACTTCAGTTTTTTTAACTTTTCAATTATGTTACGATTTTAAATCTAATTATTACTCCAATTGCATATATTTTTTTAATTATTTTTCACATACCAAAATCTAATTTATGACTACAACATAATTTACTTTATAAAAGTACATCGGATTACTTTAACTGTAACAGGAAAAAAACTAGTCAGACAACTAAAAAAACCGGTTTTGTGCAACACGAGAAACCAGTTTAATATATAATTTAAAAACTAGTTTAATTCTATAAAGATAAATGTAACTATATTTTTATTTAACGCACATTTTTCGTCGTTTATTTTCGAATGAAACATTTGACAAGAAATAAAATTACACGAAACACAATTACAAGATTTTGATTGAAAACAAAATAAGGAACAAATTGTTTTTGAGCAAGAATAATGGAAGAAGTGTACAATGTCTTTTCTTTGTTCCTATTATATTTTGGAATGAAATATATCATATTTCAAAACAGACAGTATTTTCAAAATGAACAAAGGAAACATATAATATTTAAGTATTAATTACAATAAATAGGTAACAGAATATTTTTGGGAAAGGATTCTTAGAAAATATTGTCAGTAAATATTATTCTTAGTTTGCAAAAATTAAGTATCAAATTTAAGTTATTAATTAATAAATCGCGAATGCAAAGCGGTATGACTTGTAAAAGTCAAGGGTCAAAATAAAATAAATTAGAAAATTGTAAAATGATTAATTCCATTGAAGATAAATTCTTCAAAAAAGTAGTTTATTGAGCGATCATTGTGTTTTATTTCATTTTTAGTAGAAAACTAGAAAAATCTTCTTTTATGAAAAGATAAATCAAAGCGTTAGATACACAGTGTTATTCCTCAACGTCAGAAGTTGGTTTTCCAGTAGCGTTCAAGACGGACCAAATAAAGAAAATACTATTTTTATGTCTTTTTGTCAGGGTAACGTTTAAACGAAACTCAAGACAACTAAATTTGCTACAGAATTAATTCGTTATCGGTTCTTTAATTTCTTTTTCTCATTAAATGCAACATCTTGCGTTGACTTCTTGTTACCAGGATTTGTTTCTTATTTATTTCCAGAGGGTAAATTAATAATTTAAACATTTTATATTTATTCCAGTCATTAGTCTTTGATTATTATTGATGATATTAATTACGTGCGATGTTAATTTAATTACCTTACAGTTATTTCTTGGCAATTCGCGCAACTATACTGGAAATTGTAATTTAAATAAATAGCTAATGAAGTGAATTGTGTTAGATTTTTTTTTATGAAAATAATCCCGGATTAAAATTGCTTGTTTTTATATCTTATTAGACTGATTGTGTACTGAAATTCTGCTCGCATACTGCGTTTTTATTTTTATTTTCCATCTAATTATTTTGGTACATATTTGATAAACATGTATTCTATTTTTAGGTATGTAAATTATGTTGCAAATTAACTTATTTGTAGATATAATTCCTAATTAAATTAATTGGTTTACATTTTTAGTTTATTTTCTTATTAAAATGTATCAGTCTACTGATTAAAATTGTAATAAATATTCCATAGTTTTATATACGAAAAAAAAAAGCTTTTAAACATAAAAAACAAACGAATGAAATAATAATATATAACAAAACAAATAATTAATAAAAACACATCTGACATAAAACGAACTAAAAATATTATTTTATACGGACAATAAAAATATCATGAGTAATAAATGGTTTAATGTCAACAACAAATTTTATTTGAAATAACTTTTTAACAAATATTTTTTCAACATAATTAATTCAATAATACAAAATTATTTTAAAATAATATTTTAGCAATTATTTTCAGTAAATAATAAACAATCGGAAACTATTTTTTGTTTCATTTAATATTTTGTTTTGTTTTCATAGTCGACCTGATTTTCAATTTACATGGATTTAACTAATTAATCAGTAGATTATATACAAAATATAACGTAGAACAGTGAAAAGGTACATATGTAATAATTTTCATATGCATTATTCCTATGAACATATTTGTATGATTTGATAAAGCATTTGAAACGAGAATTGTAGCCATTTATGTCAATCAATTTGATTCAATTATAACTTCAGTAACAAATGTAACATTGCTTTTTGTGTATATATGCAACATGCATTGTTGCCGTTTTCATTATTCCAATTACCTTTAATTGAAATTAAATTTTCAAAATATACACCGGGCTTAATTAATTAATTTTTAAGCTGCTATATATTATTTTGTATCAATATCAGTGAATTAACAACTGCATGTTGTTGTGGCAATTGTTTTTGTAATTTAAAACAAAAACATTCGATTTTCGTTGTTAATATACTTTAATAGCAAGCTCTGATAATGTTTATAAACATTTTTATATTATTATTTTGGAATAATTAACCTAAGTTTATGAAATATATTTCTGACAAAAGTTAAGAATATAATATTGTAGTGTTGTTGAATTTAAAATAAAACGAAAATAAAGAGCAATTTTCGTTGAAAAGAAAGAATCGCTGACGACTACAACAATGAAAGAATCTTCATTGAAATTTGTCCGTATTCGTGAGAAAGACTTCTGTAACGTGAATCCTGTAAAATATTTTCGCAATCAAAATGATATGTTGTACTTGATAGGGTAGTTCAAAGTTACCAGTTCAATATAATGCAGCCGACTTTAGCGCGACTTCGATGTTCTAGTGTCATTTCTTTCAAACTTTGAATTATTTGCTTCAAACGTGTGCCAATCGACTTTTCCAAACTTCAATTCTTGATAAATATTACTTCAATTGAACTGGAATCGGTACATGTGTCTTATGCAAACTTGACAAATTTTACACAAATCAAAATTCAATGTAAACTTACTTTTTATGAGCTGATTTTTTTTTTTGTATCTTTTTCATCGGCTTATATTGACTTTATTTTCTCTTCTGTTTATTTAAAAATACTTCCAAATATAATATCTTAAAGAATATAAATAAATATCAATAACTTAATAACAATAAACTGTTTAATTTTCCGATTTGGAAAGATTATTTCAATCGTACTAAAACTGAATTGTACAATAAAGAATTTAAAAATTTTAGAATAATTAAACAATATTTTTAAATAAATAAATTATATTTTAATTGTCTAATTTTTGTGATTAATAAAGACAAAAATCAGTTTATTTAAGAATGGCCATTCCAAACATGTTGCAAAATATATTTTTTCTACGGTCGCTATACAAAGTAAGTATTTTGCGCGCTCCTTTGTCAGTGCAAAATTTTACTTTGCCGCTCTAGAGTGGCAAAGTAGAAAAAACGCTCGCTGCCGTCACCTACACGTATATTACCTTCACAAGTCAATCTGACATATGGTTGCTCTGTCGGTACATTACATAACCTAACAAAATTTCCTGCTATGTAAAACTTATTATTTTTTGTTATGGTGGATAACTCATTGTGGCGACTGTAGAAAAAATCTTGTGTGTGTTTCGAGCGCAAATGGACATTGTCGATTTCGAGAAAATGCCGCGCGACTCAATCGACAATGTCCTACTTTGCGCTCTTAATACACAAATAACTATTATCTAATAATATAAATTAAAATTAAAAAAAAAAAAAAAAACTTTGACATACAGTGTTTTAATTATTTCAAAATAGCTACTATATGTCGCCACTTTTGGATTTTGGGTTATAATATAAGGTATTATAAATTTCATTAAACACTAGTGGATAAGAATACTGTATAATTACGCAGAATATAACCATTCTATGACTATGATTTCCGTAATGATATTAAAGAAAATATATTTTTAATAAACAAAATAAAATTTTAGAATTCTAAAATAATTAATACAAATAAACAATTATTAATATTTTAATTAAAATAATGATATACTCATGTTATCCGCTAATAAAAAGGGGGAACCCTAAATTAAAAAAAAAAACTGTCAATGCGACAAAGCCCTATTCCATTAATCAATATTCTTCAACTAAATTTGGTATGTAGATTTTTAGGGTGAATATCTGGAGTAAATTCGTTATTGCTTATGATTGAATAAACCAACAGTCCTAAAAATGTTGCACATTTTTTACGCGTAACTTAAAATATATTTAACGTAAAATTAACGAGGTAACTGAAAGATTTTAATTAATCGAAGTTTCTAATAATTAATAAATATAAGCAAAGTAATTACATCCAATTTTCCCGTGTCAGCAAAATACGAATTTCGTCGCAGTTGGCTGTGTTAAAATTTCAAACATCCATCAAAAAAGTTTCGGAAAATCAGCGCTAATTACCATAAATATAAAATTTACGGCTTTTACGTGATATTTGACAACTAAAAGCTTGGATTTTCAAACTTTTATATGTTATTGAAGTTTTCGAATTTGACATTTTCTATTTTTAAAATATTGATATTTTTCTTAACTTAATTTTGATTTTAAGATAAACATTTTTTTTTTACATAAAATTTATTTGTTATTGAATACCTACGTGTAATATATTATTTATTTATTGACATTTAATATATTATTTATATTTACAAATAGAAATATGTCAATTGAAGTTTAGGTATCAAATTAAAATCACCTGATAACAAAGTTAACAACTTAAATAATTTAAAAATTAAAATAACTAAAGCCTTTTTTTTAATTAAACGATAATTAAAATATATACCATTATTTACCAGAAATAAATACTTAATTTTTAAACCAAATTTTTCGTTTATTAAAACAAATTTAAACTAATAATTGTTTATATTTATTCTAAATTATGTTATAACAATTGCACACTGATAATTAATTATACATATGAATCAGTTGTTAATCGAGTGTCTTACAGTGTTAATCGTTAATTAATTTTCATCATAATTACACCTTTTTGGATATTTGCAGCAAGGTAAGTCGTTTTTTAATTCAATATTAGTATTTAAACGTATTAATTTCTGGTATTTATTCTGTCATTTGAGAATTGTTTAAGAAAATTAAGAAGGTTTTGAATAAAACTATCTTTTGTTTCTATAATGTTTTAACATGTTAAACATTTTCACGGTAATTATTATTCTAATATAAATTATAATTTCACGAAGTGAAATTTCATAGTTTGTTGTTAAAATCTCTAACGATTATACATTTATTATTAATATAATAATTCAAAATATTGATTATGGATTGTTTTAGTATGTATTTATGTTTTAAGCATAGGATTACTATTAATATTTTACAATATTCAGTCTATGTTGGAAATTATTAATTACTAATTTGTTTATTATTGGTAGGTAAATAATTTTTAATTTGATATTTCCAACAAAACATTGTGAATATTTCAAAACACATCAATAATGCATAGATATTTCAATATAACGTGATAAATAAGCGTTAAATTTTACCGTAAAATTGAAATTATTTATTTGAATAAAATATATAATATTCCCTTTGTTAAAATGTATCGTGTGTTAAGAAAATATTATATTTGTATAAAGGGATAAATACGTGTGATATTTATAATATATACAGAGTTTAAATGTATATTTCACAACAATAAAAATGAACACAAATGCTTTCATCTATTGGAGAATAAATATGAATAGAAATCATGCTAGATGCTTTCTAGGGATTTTCTTTCTATGGACAATACTGAAATTTATTCCTGATATGCAGGGATGTATCGCGATATTTTTATTTTTCGTTTATTTACATATACGGTATGAAACATATTTTTTAAAATGTTTATCGATATTCTTATTTTTTTTTATAAAAATATTTATCTCTTTACAAATCGTCATGCTGTTAGATTTTTATTTTTATTATCTTATCTTCAAGTACATGTTCCTTTAAAATGTATTTTTATATAATTTTCAAGTAAAACATAAATAATGTAGCAAAAGAACTAGCTAGCAAACAACAAATAAGCAAAATATGGAATAATTAAACAACTTACTATAATCTATAGTTAGCAAACTACTAGTTACTAGTTAAGAAATAATTTAAGCTAAAACAGCAAATAAATAAACCATATTAATTGCTATAAACTGCAGTAAGCAAACTATAAGTAAATAATCAGTAAACGTCTGAATAACAAACAGCAAACTTTAAATTAACTAATAATAAAAAACAGTTAGATAAATATCCAAAGAGCAAATTTTAATTACTAATTAGCTTAAAGCTACAATTAGCAAGCAAATAGAAAATGAATAGTTTAAAATTAAAAAACAGCTAGTTAGCTTTAAAGTACAGGTAGCAAAAGTTCAGCAAATATTTAAAGAAAGAAGAGCAAACATAAACTACTAGCTAATTATGAAATTTTAGCTAGCAAATAAATAGAAAATTACTAGTTAACACTGAATAAACAACTACTTAGCAAATATCTGGAAAAAAGATCAATAATAAACTTTTAGTTAGCTACAAATTAACTAAAAACTAAAATAAGCAAGGAAATAATTAACTTCTAGTTAGCAAATAATAAATTACTAGCCAGCTATAAGGTATAGTTAGCAAACTACTAGTTAGCTAAAAACTAAACTTAGCAAACAAATTAGCTAGTAATAAGCTAAATTAAAAAATAATAAAAACTAATGTTAGCAAAGAAATAATTTACTTCTAGCTAATAATAAGCTAAATAAGAAAATAATAAACTACTAGCTAGCTATAAGCTATAGTTAGCAAATATATAAATAATTACTAGTTAGCTAAAAACTAAAGTAAGCAAGGAAATAATTAACTTTTAGCTTGTTATAAACTACATTTAGCAAATTTTAAACTACTAGCTAGCTATAAGCTGTGGTAAGCAAACAAATAGAAAACTACTAGTTAGCTAGAAATTTAAGTAAGCAAGGAAATAATTAACTTCTAGCTAGTAATAAGCTAAATTAGCAAATAATTTAACTAAAAGCTAGCTATGCACTATAGTTAGCAAACAAATAGAAAACTACTAGTTAGCTATGCTTAAGTTTTAGCTAGTTATAAGCTACAATAAGCAAATATTTATAGTTAACAAATAAGTAACGAACATTTAATTTTTGACTAGTGATAAAAAAAGGTAGCAAATATCTAAGGTATAAAAATGATATCATGAAATAGAAACCAGTAAATATTATCAATTTTATCAAGAACACATATAGTCTAAAGTGTCACTCCATTCAAGTATAGAAATGTGCGGGAAGCGCGGAGGTAGTGGAGTGAATGTGAGCTTTAGGTTGGTAGAAGGAGGATTTTGAGAACACAAGAACACAGAACGTTCCATCATTTTGACACTGTGTATTATTGGCGGACGGGCGAGTTTACGCATTCTGAAAGCGGATACACAAGGCGAATTTCATTTGACAGATTCCAAAAGGAACGGAATTTTCAAAATATCACGCACCGCTTCATTTCAACTTTACTCATGACCTGTTATTCTTCCTGTATATCTATCCGTATGATATTTTATTTTTATACCAATCTTCTATAGCGTAAAATCATTATTACAAAACCATTTTTTATTTTTATTATTTTCTGCGGGAAACCGTAATAATTACTTCATCATAACCGGACGAGAAATTTCGAATAAACTAAATCCGAATAGGATTTATCAAACAAACTGTAACAAAAAGGTCATGACCTAAAAAATAAAGGTGTCTACTGGAGTTATTTAATTACAGCTTAATCAACGATCCCTGATAAAGGGTCAAAGTTTTTCGGGATGATTAGTAATCTTCTTGCGATGACAAAGAAAAAAACAACCTACAAGGTTAATTAAATTTTATCATACGCTATCGCACTTTTAAAGTCCACAACAAATAAAAATTATTTAAATCTATTTTCTAAAATTTTTCCATTATTATTTATTTCAACGAAATTAAGTAATTAATTTATGGTATTAAGCACGGTGAACACAATAAAAACAAACAAACAAACAAAAAAACACCCTCAACCGTGATAATAAAGTACGAAATAATATTCCGGAAACCCGGAAATGATGCAATAGATGACGTCATCAAGTATGGTTGTGAAGTAAAGTGCCATTTGCCAAATTTCCCGAAATCCAATTAATTAACACCAAGTGTAATTTGGGGAATACTAAAGATCAGTCATATTACGCATGCAAAATGTAGCACGAAGTGTCAAAACCGCGTCAAACCCATTGGGAGGAATACATTGATATCTTATGCATGTTTCTAGATTAAACAGATGACATTTTAACCCTTATGGTACTTTAATATTAAATTTTCCTCCCGTTTGGGGAATTTAAAGGCTTTTGTGTTCATTTTTTAATTATTTAAATGGCGTGTAATATATTTTTAATTTAAATACAATACAGATTTTATATCAACACGAATAATTTTATTATAAATATATATTTATTTGAAATAAATAAAATATCTAAAAATAAAATTTATATTATCAATGGAAATAAAATTATTCACGGACCATCAACACAGGAATCATTGAAACCACTTTTCACGCATTATTTTTCCGCATAAAAGTTTTGTAACAAAATTTGCATCCGAGATAATTCCATTAAAAAGTAACGAAAAAAAAAGTGGTTATATATTTCAGCAATGGGTTGTATTATGCGCAATTCACTATAAAATATATACGCGCATGCGTATTATAAAAACATCCCCTACTGAAACTTGAAATTTTTACAACCATTTTCACAATAAAATATCTAATTATGCTAAAAATATAATATAACTTCACGAAAGTGGAAAGTATGTATACTTATTATTTCTGAATTCTACCTAAATTATTCTGTATTTTTCGTTTTGTACAACCAGGACTTGAGCCAAATTTTAATGGAATGTTAAAAAGAATAAGTTCTTTTATAATAACTCGTTAAAATTTATTTTAACTTTCTTGTTAAAACTATGAATTTCTTTTATTTACTTACTTTAAATCCCTAATTTACAAAAGTAAAAACTAAACTTATATTCGTTCAATAATTTCATATATAAAAAGCAGGCCCCAATTCTAATAAAGAATTTGTTTAAATATATTATAAAAATTTTAAAAGTTCCGGGTAGCATTAATATTAAAATGAAAAACATGAAAATTCAATAAAAAACCATTAAAATTTATAATTAAAAATAAAAATATTAACATTAAAATTAAAATAACATCAAATAGCAATTAAATTTTATGTAAATTCAGAAACAAATACAGAAAATTTATAACTTATTAAATATTGCATCGATGGAAAAATAACAATATTAAAAATTATTTTCCGATTCAATTTAACAAAATACAGTTTCATATACATTTAATTAAAAATTAATAATTTGTTTGGAGCGAAAAATGCACGATTCATTTCAACAAAGCTTAATATAAAATGCAATATTGTAATGTTATTTAATTATTAAAGTTTTCATATATTAAACATATATTTTTGTAATTATTTCTAAACTTTGTGTTCGTTATAATTTTTATTTATTTTAATCTATTTTAGCAATTTAATATTTATCAAATGTGTTAGTAAAAAATGTATAGTTCAAGGACAATTATCATTTATTAATATTTTTATTTTTGTTTCGATATGTTATCAAATTTATACATACAAAAAAAATATTTTTAAGACATATAGATAAACAACAGCAGTACCGTTTAATAAAGTCGTGCCTATACAAACACATTTCTTTTTTGTTGTTTAAAAAGGTTTCTTAAGTTTTTACAAAATTTATTTAGTAGTTCTTTCATGCATGCAAAAAACTGAGTTTTAGTGAATATTAATAATGCAAATTATTTAATAAGTAATGCAAAAATTTCTAGGAATTTATAATAATGCAGTTGTAGAGTCGAATGACAGACGAAAAAAAATATTAATACCAAGAACAAGTACTTCTAATTTGAGATCTGTTCTAATATCAATTAAGGTTAAATTGTTTGACGCAGTACACACGAGCATTGACACTCATTCCTAACAGTTCGACGACAACTCCGCTAGCGTTAGAAAACTTGATGTTAAACGCGTCTTCATCGTTCCCTTGTTTGTAAGTAAGTTTGACAATATAAAACGATCAGTTTTTCATAGATCAGTTTACCGGACTTACACACAGAGCACTGTAATTTATAGCCAAGCTATAAGAGCGTTGTGAAAAAAATGTTTTCGTGCTGAAAGTCGTCTATTCGCGGATTTATGTCATTAGATGTAAACGCGTAACGTAGTTGGTTTTATATAAACGGGGGGATGCGATCCAGAAAATTGGCTTCTTAAGTACGGAGATCAAAAGAGTTACGCTATCCCGTTTATTAAATATAGTCCCCGTACAGTAGCGGGGCTTTCAATTTTTATTAAAAATATATATTACAGACGAATCACGATCAATGAATTATCCGTTATTTTGAAATTTAATATAAAGATTACTTTTTCCAATAAATAAAAAATGAAACATTTCATTTCGTTCATTTTAAAACTTTTACTATGTAAGTATCTAAGACAAAAAAGTTAAAATAAGCTGTTTTAAGATTTGAAAATTTTAAAAATGCTGCTTGATATTTCACTCCTAGTAACTTAAACGGTTTATTTAAAAATGTCCCGAGTCGAAATTTAATGCCTAAATAGAGCCTCCCAAGGTAGGATTGCTGTCGGACCTCTGGGCTCAAAGTCGGTTCTATTCACATGTTAAATTAGGTCCGACTTTAAGCCCCAAAATGGTACAAATTTCCGTTTTTATCTTTTTGGGGTTTAAAATCGGACCCGAATAGAATAAAAATTAGCGCCTACTTTGGACCCCTAGAATCTACTATAATAATAATTGTAATAGTTCTATCAATAATAATAATATTAATAATTATAAAGCTGATAATTA
>NEEE01001065.1:47005-68384 GCA_002278615.1 Pogonus chalceus
TTTTTTTTGCGATGGCAATTATAGCAGGACGGTAAAGCTTGTCTGTAATTTACGAACAGCTATCATTATAGATAATTTTAACCTTTTCGCCACAGTACAACTGATGCAAGATTTTCAGATAGTTACATATAGAATATTAATTGGGCGACATTCAATGAACTTTTTTTTCGTATTACATCATGGAATATAATCCTTAACACTTCCTTATTAGATATTAATATTGCGAAAATTTATTTCTTCATAATCAAAGAATTCTTTCTTTATTAAATTTTAATTAAAAATCTAAGCTTTGAGAAAGGATAAGTAGTATTTAGTTTTCGAGCAAATCGCAAAAAGGAAAATATAAAAAAAATGTCTGCTGAAGAAATGTTGGGCCAGTAATTAGTAAATTAAGTCAATAATATAAGAATTTGGCAAGGACCACAAAAGCTATTGTCAAACAAAACGATGTCAATAAATCTAAAAAGTCCTGATTCGTATTCTTAGTAAATAAACTTAAACTTTAATAAATTACTTATAAATGTTTACCGATAATGGTTAATTGTTAAAACAAATGAAACAACAACAAAAAACAACGTAAAATCAAAAGTATAGTTAAATAAAAACAACTACATCAATCATAGTTACCGATGTTAAAAAAAAATGTTTTTATAACCTTTAAATATATCAAGATTGTAGGTTCAATCATAAATGATTTAAGAACAAGTAATGCACCGAAACAAATTTATTAAGCCCTGAGTTCTTGTTAATCAATGTTTGATAAATTTAATTGCTGAATATGCAAAGTAAATTTATGGTAATACTTAGTAATAACACTTAATACTGTGAATGAATATGATTTATAACTTGCAACAGATTCAATGATAAATTTTCATAAATTGCAGTTTTCACGTCGTATTCATTTTATGTAAACATATTTACATAGTTTTTTAGAATATATAAAAAAAAATTGTTTAGATTTAAAGTCAGCATTTATTTTTATCTTGAAGTAACTAAATATTAATCAGCGAAAATAATTGATAATAGGAAATAAATTGATAATAAAATCGATATTATATAAATAGTATTTTAAGTTATTAATTGAGAATTCTCTTTGATTAAAGTATTTTACTAAAATGTTCTAGAAAACGTCTAGAATAAGTTTTGTATGATTTCTAGAATATTTCTAGATTGTTCTAGAATAATAATAAATAAATTTTTGTGAAGAAATTTCGTAGTAAAGTTATAAATTTGTTTTTACTAAAGAGATATTTTTGTGCAACTTCCTAATAATAAATCAAATGAAATTGAAAACACGAGAACTTACAAAAACAATAACAAAGCGTAAAAAAAATACTGTAGGAATAACCTTGATAAGGAATCAGTAAAATGCATCGAACTGTTTTCTATTTTGGTGAAAGATCTCTGTTTTTTGTAATCATTTCTGGTGTTGATTGCAGAACTATTTGTTTTCGCGACATTTCTCGATCGAAGACGTCATTCGCCTGATAATAACGGCTACAGGGTTCAAGCGTTCAGCACTGAACGCACAGCTAAAGGAAACAGGTTCACATATACACGTACACATATTGCAGAATAGATAGCAAATGGTACAGCCTGAAATCAGAAACTTTTGTTTCTTTGCGACTTTATCTGTCACTCAATACAATTCAGTTGTCACACTGTTTTTATATAGCCATATTGGTATTGATGTTATCAAATCGTTTATTGGTTTTTCTACAAAATTTTCAATTTATCGACTTCCTTTGTAATTTTAAACGATTTTTATATATTTTTTCTTTATCAATTTCTGAAAATTAAATTTCTTTTCTATTTACTTAAGTAACTGCATGTATTTGAGTAAATATTTAGATAAAATTATCGCTTCCGCGATTAAATAAACAAATAAAAGTAGAATTATAGAACATAGATAGCAATCAATAACTAATGAATGCAATTCCTAAGTATATCCATGTAAAGACACAACAGTAAGAGCTACAAAAAAAAATTTCATCGCGCAAATAGCACGCGTTGCTCCATTTGGTTGGACAACTCCATAAATCGGTATTGAAGTTAAGTATAGTCAAGTGAGACAGCAAATGTTGGGCTAAAGAAAAACCAACATTCCAACGAAATGCTTTAGAAAAGCCGCGGAGGCTTCGACAACCAAGTCCGCGAAAGTAATCCGGGAGTTTCTAATCGACCGCTTATACGATCGAAAAAGCGCGAAAGGTTTTTTATTAGTAACACACTAAAAACCACTTCAAAATTACGTATTCTGTAACGTTACTGTATTTATTACGAAAACTTACGGATTTTTCTAGAGTTTCAAACAAAAAAATGTTATTTTACATATAGTTGCGTTCGCTATTTATTGATGGAAAAATACCACCCTTGCCAGTTGCCATATTGAATATAAAGTGTATTATATTTCTTTTAAATATATATTAAAATACAATTTATATAAAAGATAAGGTTTTAAAAGGATTTTTAATAGATAAAAAAAAAATGTTAGCTTTAATTGAACTAAGAATGTTCTAGATTAGTTAAATAAAAAATAAATTCTGCTTAGAATTTGATAAAAATTATTTGTAATATAACGAAAATATTTGAAACTCACCGTTAGCAGCATGGGCAGCAAAAACTGCTGGTAAAACGAAAAAAATTGCAAAACACACCCCGGCACTTAGTTTCACCATGGTTACGAAGTAACCGAACCGAACTATAAAGCGACTGAAACTAAAACGAATCACTTACAGCATATATAATAAATATAAAAGTATAAAACAATACTATTGATAAGATAAATAAGTAAAGTATAACACGATATCTGAACTAGTCAAAAGTCTTCAGAAATTTGAGAGAAAACTGTAAGTTATCGAAATATTAACGATATATGATCTCCCCATCCTTTTTATCATTATCAATCAAACCAATAAAAGTAGGGGTAATTGCAAATCTAAAGTTTACATCTGATTTTATATACTATTAAACGTTTTTTAAAGGAAGATTTTTTAACAAAAATTATTTCTTAAGATAAACTTTTTATCTTAACTGTATAACCTTACGATTTATTCTATTTTTAATTATATTTTTTCTTATTAATTAATCATTATATTTAATTCATTTATATATTTGATGATTTATTAATAAATATTTACAATAAATAATACAGATAATTGAAACTTAAGTATTTAATATATTGTAAATAAGATATTTTTAATCGGAATTTATTTATTATCAATAAAATCCAAATAAATTATAATAATTTTTGACAAATTGCGTTATATTTTGATCTGTAAATGATTGAAATTTTCAAGTAGTATCTGTGCATTTAAGAAATGTTTAAGAGTATAAGTAATATCCTCCATATTTTAAAGTTTTGCAGTGGACTGCATTTCACTGCCTGAAGCGATGTCTGTCCGCTGTTTTGATCTGATGTAACTTCGTCGTCAGATTAATAGACAGATAGTTTGTATACAAACGCACGTGCTTGGTTAAAAACGACCACGGCCCCGCACAAGACGATCAATGGCCTTATATATTATATTCGCGGTTCATTGAAAAATTGCAACAGATTCTAAATAAAATATATTATCATTTGTTTATGATTCATTGAATTTAATTAATTTCCTGTTAATCAATATGCTGTTGCGATTCAATTTATATATATTATTTTAAAAACTATTGGACTTTATTTGAAAAACTAATTTCAATTTGTAAAGTCCATAAGCTTGAAATTACCGGGTTTTACACTACGATTTTTCCCCATTTGAATTTATCGGAAAAACTTCAATATATGTTACATTTTGAAGCGCAAATCATGGATTTTAACAATTTTATTTTGTTTCGAAACGAAATTACGTCCTCAATTACTGTTTTAAATCAGGTTTACGTTCTAAAAAATAGCTTTTTATGTCAATTTGATTCGAAATTAATTTGTAACAAAACATTTATTTATATTTTAATTTAATAACAAACTATGTTGGCTAATAAATTTATAATAAATACAAATTAAACTTGCATTATATTTGTTTATGAATGATTTAACTTAATTCTTTATTTCAATACATCTATAAACTGTAATCTCCATTTTAATCAACAAAAAAAAAAAAAGATGATGAAACAAACGAAACGTTAAAATAAAAAACAAAACATAAACGTACTAATGAAAAAAAATCTGCAAATTAAACGAATGCAAAAAACTAAAATTACAAACTTCAAAAACGTTTAAAAAAACAAGTTTTAAAGTATCAATACTTTTAATACCGTAAAACTATATAAAGTACCGTATTTCTTGTTGTAACAAAAAGTACAAGAGCAACACCAATTACAGCATACTTTCTGATGAAATCTTAAATAGTATTAACGTCGACTTACGGAAAATAATTGGAAGTTGCTAATATTTTTTTAGACAAGTTTGAAATAATACTTATACGCGAGTTTTTTTTTTATTAATTATTTATTATAAATAACAATAATAATTTTAATTACAACTGCGGTAGAACTTTGAAAGGAGTGAGAGATATTAAGGTATCTATTATTGAGAAATTAAAAACCGCAAACGTATAATTTTTAACTGGAATATAACCTAAAAACGTGTTTGTTAAATTACATTTAATAATTAAATCAGATAAATATGTTCTTTGTTCGAAAAAACGAATTTATAAATGAACATATGTATATAAATACTCGTTTACAAAACATAAACCATACATTATCATATATTTACATCTAGGGTACAAAATCAAATATAGAACAAATGAGACAAAAAATCCATGGCTAGACTTTTAGAAAAATAAATAAATAAACATTTAATTGATAACTTTAAAGTATCAAAGGCAAACTACGCATCTATTTCATTAATAAGATCAATTATTATCATTTTATTTTATAAGTTTTAACTTTTAAATTGCCTTGATTTTGAAGCACGCGTAATTTTTATACTTTTAATTATCTGACGCAAGAGTCTTATCATTTATAATAAATTATATATATTTATATACTTCCTTAAAATATTTATTTAAACTTCCGATTGCATAACAACTACGATTTTAAATATTAAAATAATTAAACAAATAAATGAATTCTTGTCGTTGCTATGTAGGGAGTAAAGTAAATAATTTATCTCTTATATTATAACAACTAACATTGTTTCATTTTTAAAGCAAATTACACAAACACGACGAAATTCCAGTGCACAAAGTTACAATGCAAAATGCATTTCTCTAACTTAACGAATATATTTTTTTGTTTTATTTAAATTCTTCTTATTATAACAAAGCAAACATTTGTAAAATTTAAATTTTTGTTGTTTTCTTATTTTATTAAATATTTAATTTTGTTTAATAATTATCTCAAATTTGTTTTTCTAATTATAAATAAATGAATTGTTATATATTATTAAAATTAAATAATTATATTTGTAATAAATTTTGTTATCTTTCTATTGTTTAGTTATAATTTTAAATAATATTCAAAATGACTAGGATCTTTGTTTTTATTATCTATAAGTATTTACACTTTATGAAAATAAAAAATTGTTATCAAATGTATTTGCTTATAAATGCATTAATCCAAATTAATAAAAATACATAAAAAGCGATGTATAAACTAACAGAATTGGTTAAAACAGGTTTAAAAGAGAATAATTTCAATTGTTATAAATATTTGAAAACTAAACAGGTTCAAATTAAAATACAAATTCAAAAGACGAGTTCTTTAAACCAGTATTTTTAAATTAAGAAAAAACAAAACGTTTTTTTTTTGTGTAAATGTTTCATGAAAGCATTAAAAAAATATTATTCAAACCGAAAAGGAGAATAAAAAGGAAAAAAAAAATGCTATAACTAACTCCTGTTTAAAACAGAAATAATAACATAAAACAAATCATAAAATATGCGAAGCGAAATAATTTCTGCATTTTCTAAATTATATTTGAATAGATTGCTAAAGGTAATAAAACAAAGTTAAAATAAAACTGCAAGAAGTCTTTTTGAAAAGATTCATATATTTCTGAGTAGGAATTCAGCCTTTAGCCTTCAGGGAAATTAAGAGCCACGTTATTTCTCCCAAGATTTCAATTACAATAGAAATATTTGCTATTTATTTTGTCGAGTGTTGCTCCATTCAAAATCGTATTTAATATTTGAAGAATCCGCATTGAACAAAACATCAAAATCGTTTTTAGAATTTACATTTATTTCCGCCAACATCAGTTATTTGTCTCTAGAGAAATTCTCTTTAAATCATAACATTTATTTCGAAATTATCAATGTATATCGATTTTATCGTATTAATAAACATTCAGTAATTGATTACTTTTCAAAATTGATTTATATTTAAAACATTTCCAGTTTTTTGGCAATGATATATTTAATCAAATTATTATTATACTAGAGATTTTACGCCTATAAGCAAATTCTAACTACAGGGCACCTAGTAACAATTTTTATATATAAATAATAATAAATAAATTTTTAAAGGGGCCTCCTACAGCCGGGGGCCCGAAAGCGTTTCGTCCAGTAGCTCCCTGTAGCTACGCCACTGCGCTTATAACAACAAATCGGTTATAAAAACACATGGTTGATATATCCGTTTGTATTAACAATTTTTGATAATTTAAATTACAATTTAAAAACGTTTTTAACGACGAACCGATTACTACGACCGAATTAATTGTACTTAACAGTACCGAATATAACAACAACGGTTATTACGACAAATCGCTTATAACAACATTACTTTTTTGAAATATCGTTTATAGTGATTATTTTAAAAAAATTATTATTGAAGCTAAATTTAACATTGTTGTGGACTAATTTGATGAGAAATTTCTTAAATTAAGCCCTAATATTTTACAATGAATCTTACCTTATTTCTTTTAAGTATCGTGTAGGAAAGGCCATAACACTACTGCTAAATTTTTACCGATAAATTTTCGTTACGAAAGCTGGAGTTTTGAAAGCAAAAAGTATCTAACAAACTATTGAATTAATAATAAAACTACAGGAAGAAACGTTATGAAAATTTTAAAAGATCGATTTATTTTTTATAAAAACGTTAAAATAGCGTACTATGCTCGGTTATTACGACAAGTTTTTCTGTTTCCATGCTCCGTATTGAAAAACGCTTCGATAGAAAATTAATATTTAATAAATAAAAATTTCAATACATAAATTTTCCATCTTATTAAAATATTTTTATTTCTTTATAGAAAATAAAATTTTCTAATTAATAATTTTCTCATTAAATAACATCAAAGGACTATGCAAGCGTTTTAATAAATAATTTTATAATTAAAAATATTTCTTCATCAACTCATATTTACTTTATACTCATATTTCTTATTCATATCAAAAATATATTAATTTTGAAATGTTCATTATTGACAGTAAGTTGTACTTACATTATAAATTTATAAACATTTTGTTTGCGTCAAATTAAAATATAAAAAATAAATGACGTACGATATTAATCATACGCGTAAACAATACATTTTTGTTTTAATATTATTTGATGTAACTTACTTAACTGGCGATAGTTAATACACTTATATTCTTAAATATGGACTGGGCAGCAAGTCTTAAATTAAGCCACTACGTTGTACTTACGAATTTTAAACCACTTCACAGCTCAAACAGACAAGAACTGATGTTACTTACCTAAAAACAAATAAATATATCAATACTATACATCAAACGTTCGAATACAATAAAGTAATTAATTAGCACTAATTAGCTACGACTGAACAAGAATACAAGGTTATTAGTACGTATATTGTGTTGCAGAAATTATTAAAAAATAAAATAAAATTTTACGATAATCCTGTATTTTAAAATTCCTTTATTATTTCTGGATATTAATAAAGGAATCTTCCTTATTTCTTGAATTCAAAAAACATCATTTTTGGATAATGTCTATCTGTGTGTAAATGTAGTTGTGTTTAAACGTTTCCTGGTACCTGTAAATATTTTTGTTTATGTTAATTATAAAATATAACACGAAATTTATTTTAATAAATAAATAATTTTAAAAATTTGAATGTTTATAATTATTATCACGAAATATAAATAAAGATAAATAAAATTAGCACATATACGTCACTAATAATCCAAATTAGACGCGATTATTTTGAAAGAGCTGCTGCAAATAAAAATTGGAATGAAATATCACAACAAAAACAAATTAATTTGATGATTACATTAAATTGACATTTACGAACGAGAAACTTGTTCATTTACTTCTATTGAAAAACTCAGTAAATAAATAACAAAAAAAATTTTATTCAATTATTTCATTTTTTCTGATGAAGTGTCTCTACCATCAGAGATAATTTAAAATTAATCAAATAATTCATTTTGTATTCAATCAGATTACCACGGGAAGTATTATAAAATGAATTTCCTTTCCGGGTGTACCCTTTAGAAATACCGGAAAGAAAAATTAAATTACCGGTAATATATAAAAATTGCATTATCTTCAGTTAAATGAATTGGAAAAATATATTTTCCAACTCAAAGATTTGCAATAATTTTGGTTTTAATGCTACATGCTTTCTTGGCGACTTTTTAAAATAAGTTTCACATAAATTTATGCCTATAAATATGTTAAACAGATTTTTGCAGATGAATTAAAATTTCTCAATAATTTCTTTTTATAATATGATTTTATCTATTATCAATTTTATTTTATGTACGCAATTTTAATCACTGGTATCGATTAAATAAAAAGCAAAACAATAGTTAAAAAGTTATTTTTAATAAAATAAAAGGGTGCTGCAGTTTTGCAGTGCATAAACGCAAGTCGCGTCTTAAAAATACTATTTAAGAAGTGATCAAAATGAAATTAACAATCCGACCGAACCGGTTTAATCTAGTTTTAAAATGAAACGAAACCGGTTTTTCCAGTTTACTAAGTAATAATTAAAAGCAGGGACAAAATACCAGGCAAGTTAAAACCGGTTTGACAAGAAGTAAGTTTACAATTTAAATTATAGTCTAATATAAAAAGCTGTGCCTGGTGAATTCAGTAGAAATTTTTTGTAAATATATTTTTTTGAATCATTCCAGTTTGAAGGTTTGTGTATTTTTTATTCGGCAGTTGAATACGCTGCTAGTGTTTGGAATTTTTAAAGAACACAGCACGGAACATCATATAAAAACGTGTTCCCTCTCAACTGGTACAAATGTTTCGTTTATATTACCGTTGTCTTATGCTCAACGATGTTGAATTCAGAATATCCATTGTTCTTCCATTTTATTTCACTTTGTTCTAAAAACGAGAGCTGCGCACTAGACAGAAATGATTCTTTTATTTAATTTGTGACGTTTTTCATTCTTGCACGCATATATGAATATACGATTTTACAATTTTGAACTTTTTAAATTTACCTTTAACAATAAGTTTATAAAATTGAAAATATATTGAATCCTGTTCTTCATAGAAATTTTACGTTTCAGTAAATTCTTAACGTTTTATATTTGAAATACTAAAGTTGAAGAATTAGTCTTGTAGCAATTTATTTTGCAGACATTTCTAGGGCGTTCTAACACATTTGCAAGTATTTATTTATTTGACAACAATATTTTAAACACAAAACGCAATATTTTTACTAATGAAGCAAAATATATAAGTTTCTACAAACGTATCAGATTTTAATTCCATTAAAATAATTGGAATATTTTATATTTCAAGCAGAAATCAAATAAATAAACGATTTTCTAGTTTCATAAATATTTATTTAATTAAAATATAAAACCAAATAAAATAAAACTTTTGTATATTGAAAAAATATTCTTTTACCAATTTCTTTTATGAACTACGGTATATTATAAATAAAAAACTAAATAAATACATTTATCTAAGTATACTGTAACTTGCTTTGCGGGTTTTTAATTTATTTTTTTACTTATTTTTATACTTTGTGCTTCATTATATATTTATTTTCATGTTTACTGAATAATTTTATTGAAATATGTTTATTTCAAACAGAAATAAGTATATATCAATTTTAATTCCTTTTATTACTGGTTTAAAATATAAATAACATGTTCTTTTATTTTAATAATAAATAATACCTCTGCTAACTATAGAGCTATCAAAGAAATAACAAAATAATAAAAATCTTGTTATAATCTGAAAAATGACATTAAAAACATAAGGTCCGAAGAGTGTAATAAACAAAAATTTATAACAGTAATTTTCTGCAGTTGATCCTACAAAGAAATTAATATATTTTCACCTCGACTTTCTTACCTATAAAACTATAACGACCTTGTAAGAACATGCCCTGATTTTTTATTGCTCTTTATTCTTCAGACTGACGTTATTTTATTTTTTTAAATTAATTTTACTTTACTCTTTTGGTTTTTTATTGAAACGTTAAAATTTAAACAAAGACATATATTGATTGTAAAAGGTTATTTAAAATAAGTTTAATAAATAATATATTTCTTGTCACTGAAACTGAAAATCCGTAAAAATGGCAAATAAACATCCTAATATAAGACCAGAAATCGATAAAATTGATACAAATTGGGAAGATATGCCTGAACCAAGGGATATCATGTTTGTCTCCCGTGGATCCGCAATGTGAAAGCGACTTAACCGAAGACTCCCTCGTTTGAAATTAAAACTTCGACCGTAGCTGGACCATAAAAGTTGCTTGCTACGGAGTAAGTCACGTGCTAAATGTAAACAACGACGTCTTCAAAGACGTCGTAGTACATCTCAGCCAAGAAGACGACGACGAAATGCAAACGAAAAGGAGTTAAATAATCGTAGGATGATGGTTATTGAAAAGAAAGTAGTCAAACTAAGCTGCGGATAAAACGCATTGTTTTACTCTAAATTTGTCAATTAATGAATTGTTATTTTTTATATTTTAAATACTTTAGTTTATTTCCTTTTTAAATATTTACAAATAAATTCAACATAACCTGAAAAACGAGCATCTTGCGAGTCTAGACATCGCCAACAATATCTATTAAATACAATTTACTTAGTCATTAAAAATTTACTTATTAAACTAATTTAAATGGATAAAGAAAAGGATCCTTCAACGGAGAAAGAGAAAAAAGAAAACGTACTAAACATAACGAGAAAATCTCCGCAAAATGATCAAAAGAAAAGAGACAATATCATAACGTGCAAAAATGAGCAGCCTCAAGGAAAATCCTTCAGTCCAGACAAATTGGTTGACATTGCGTTAATTGCTAATTTTCGTAAATTATAAAATGTATAAAACAATAAATATTTTAAATAATTATAATTGTTTTTTATTTATTTTCATTTAAAGAAAAACAATTTTCAAATGACTGATTATACCAACATTAAAAATTGTCGTTAAATTTACAATTTTATTATTATTTTATGAAATTCTTTAAAAAAAAAAACCTATTGTTGACAGGAAACAGCGGTAATTTTAATAAAAATGTTTAAACGTAATAAAAATGAACCAGATGCAAATGAACCTTCAGAAATAATAACAATACCAACACCAAATCCAGATCCAAACGAAATTCCTATTAAAAATAAACTTCATAGCTCTTATTCAAACTTAATATCATTTGTGTCTAAAAAACCAAATGCATTCGGCGCTACGGATACTACAGACTATAGCTCAACCATGAGTCTCCCGGTTCTGACAAGATCCCATAAGCTTGATAGTTTAAATAATTTCATTGATTCCACGGAAGACTTGTCAACAACACGTTGTTTCCCTTTACCAAGTTGTTTTGCACTTTGGACTAAATTTGGTTCAGGGAATAATCAACAGAAAAAATCAACAAACAGTATGACGTCGTCAAATAGTTGGATTTCTTTTCATACTGCAAAAACACATCCAGAAAGCATGCAGCATAAGTCTTTAGAATCTTTACAGTCCATGAATACCTCTAATTATCAGTCTTTTGTTTTTTCACCATCTGGAGACATTCAATTTGGTACCAATGATAATAATAGTTTAGGGTCTGCCGGAGATTTGATTGAAACTATGGTAAGTTTACAGGAAGGTTTTTTGTTCAAATTTATTTATTTTGCTGTTTTATAGAAAATGACAGATTCTAGTGAGGGTAATACAAATGTTAATATATGTAGCTTATCAATAACTTCAAAATATGATCCATCTACCAGCGATATTTTAATTGAACCAGCTGTAGGAAATGAGAAGCCTTATTATATCCCAAACAAAAGCCAAACCATGACAGTTGACATACAATTACATCCAATTCCGAAACAATTTTTGGAAGGAATTGAAACTACTCCTAAATTGAATTATTACGTATCTAAGCATAGAACATTCTTTAAGAACCCTCTCATAAAAAATCTAAACAAATATTCTCAAAAAGACTTCGACAAAATTTCAGTTGTTAAAGAAACACCCAAATCTAAACAAAAACCTAAATTAAAACTTAAAAGAGGAAGAAGTATTGCCGGAGTATACGATGCAGTCATGTCAGAGGACAAATTTATCCCAAGATACAAACAACAAATGATTCCAGATAATATTTACAAAACTATGATGCAATCTCATTTATTTGTTTTGGAGCAACAATGTTTGTACAATGCATATGCTAATAAAAAAAGAATAATTCAGCTTCAAAATTTTGCAAATAGTCCAACTGCAACTAAATCAGATAACTCCAAAAAACTTAAAACATGGGAATGTGAAATAACTGAATAAATACTTTATACTTTGCTTATGCCTTAATTATAATAAAAAATCATTTTATAAGATTATATTATTGAGATTTGTAGCATTAAAAAATAAATGATAAATATATTGTTATCTTTATTTTGTTTTAATTATTCTATATAAACACCAGATAAAATTGCAAACTTGCAAATGCTTTTAAGTAAATATAAGATGTCAAAATCATATTTGCCGCTTTATATATCGCCAATCTGAAATATTAAGCCTATATCACATGATGTATAATTAAGTAATAAGTGCGCAATAGGTATTCGCGCAATGCGCAATTGTTACTGCACATATATTCCATATTTTACTTAAATTTCTAGTAATTATTATCTGTTTATTAAAGTTTTTAAAGTTTTTAATAACTACAAAAGCATTGGAGTGTAGTTTTTAAAACATTTGATAAATATAAAATAGATTCGAATTAAGATACATCGTGTTAAGCAGACTTTTCGCAGTCTTATCTTAAGACGCAACCATTTTCGATTTATCTTCCGTGCAACGTGGCTGTAAGGTAAACGGTGCAGAACTTCAACGGCTTGAAATTAAGTGTAAGTATTGTTATAAATGTTTTAAACAATTAAAATTTGAAGCAAATCTTCTAAATATTATTTTAAAACAGTTATAATAGTATTCAAAATGAGCAATTCCGAATCTTTTGATTTAAATGATAAGGAAGACCCCGATCGCTCTGAAAACGAGAATCCCGAGCAATTAAATGAGGATGAAACAAATGCTGAAGCCTCCTGTATTCTAATTGATGATTCGCCGCTTAAAACAGTTAAAATAGATACGGAAAGAATATCGCAATTGTTAAAAGTCGCGGGATTGACTGAATTAAAAGGCGATGCTCTTCCGAAGGAGAAACCTTCAAGTCTCCATAAATTTAAGTTCCTACAAGCGTTGGATTTCGCGGATATTTCTAAGCCGGGAACAACTGAAGGTGCATCTTCTGATAATCAGAATAAAATTACTCATGCCGCGGTCGAAGAAGCGTTAAATACAGTTAAAGTTGATGACGGCCAATCCAGTCCAAAATTGCTATACGAATTGCAAAACATTAATTGGGAAGAAGTCTTAGAGACACATCCTAAATATGTGAATAATAGCGTTGATTATCCATGTTCTGAGATATCGTCAATTGAAAGTCCAGTTGAGACTGCAAATATTACACCGGAACCAAGATTCATAAATGAAGACCAATTGCGTTTTTACAATTTGATTCCTCGTACTCCAAGGAAAACAGTTACATTTTATGATCCTATTAGCCTGAGCGCAGAACACAATGTCCACTTGGAGCATAATTATTATCAAGAAAAAATGGACGTGGATAATGATCCCTCAGAGAGAGAAAGCTCAAGCGACGACGATAATATGTCAGGTCCATCGACAAGCCGGGGAGATACTGGAGAAAATTCTTCCCCAACTATGAAAAAATTTGGTCCTGATGTCCACGTAAGTATTATAAATAAAATCTGATATTATTTTTATAATTTATATTTTTTATTTATAACAGACAACAAATCTTCTAATGAAGGTCAGCGAATCTTTAGCCGAATATCAAGCAAGCGAATTAATGTACGAGCGAAAGGAAAAATGGGCCCGTCGCGTCGTTAAACGTCATTTCTATATGACTCTGGAAGAATTCTTCGATGTGCTCGCTGATACTGACGATATCAAAGAAGGCATTGATCGCTTCGAAAACTTTTTAATTGGTATTGATAAACCACGACCGATTTATAATCCAAGCCGACGGGAAAAGTTTTTAAACGATATGAGACGTTTTAAAAAATTGATGGGTCTTCCAATTGACGAAACGCAAGAGCCTGAAAAGACTTTTGACGATAGTGGAACAACCAGCGGACAAGTGACTCCTCAATATCCCTCCATTGCTATGCATTCTGCCACGGGAAAACATACCATTCGCAAATTTCGGTCTGGTTATCACTCTGTTTAATTGTTTATGTATATCAGTATTAATATTTAAAACTCAGTTGCATTAAACTTAATTTATTACATATCCATGCCGGAATTTAATTCCATATATTTGTATAATTAAAATATTGTAATTATTTTGTTATTTTTGTACTTTCTTATTAAAATAAAACTTTTTCATAAGTATATACGCTTTTTATTTATAAAAAAAAAAAAAAAAACAGAAAACCTTAAAAACATGTAATAAATACATTGTAATATAAAGAAATATGTTAAATATTCAATAAAAAAAAAGTTGTTTTAAATAATATTATTAAACAACTGTTGTTTATATCGTAAATGTAATATTCAAAAACAAAAATTAATAACAAATGAGTAACGGTATACGTACGTGGCGCAGCGCGACAAAGCTTTTGGCGGTTTAAAAATTAAATTAACCTTCGCAATTTTCTTAAACATTTTTCAAATACAAGTGTTTTAAAATTTCAAAAAGTAATTTCTTTATATTAACTAGAATTTCAGGTATGAAAGATGGTGATAGTAATGGACGAACAAGACAAGAAAATAATCCTAAAAATGTATATGGATTATATTCATACAGATCCAGTAAACGACTATCCAATGCGTTATTTAAAAATGGTTTTACTACGAAAACGTTTATTAGCTTGTAATGTTGAAGAAGACGAAGAATCTGAATATGAACGTGACGACGATTCTTTCGACGTAAATATTTAAAACTTTAACTTTTTAACAAGTTAACGTATTATTATTTCAGATAGAAATCGTAAGCGAAGATGGCCATATCCATCGAATTTACAAACATGAAATTGATTATATTTTAAACGGCTCCATTACAAATTACGCAACCGGTGAAGATGATGGCGATGATTTTGCCAACGAAATTGAGAAAAACTCTGATGAGAGTTCAATCTGCTCGTCTGATAGCTATGATGCTGATATTGAAAAGACTACGGACGATTCTTATGAAGATGAGTCCGCAAGTTCTGATGAAGATTTTGATAATTCTGAGTCAACTGAGTCTGGAATTGTTGAAGATAAAAGCTCCAGTACAGATGATAATAATTAAATGGAGTTTTTATTTTTTATATTTACTAATAAAATGATTTTAATAAATTTGTTTTTCTTGTAAACCTATCACGATGTTTTGAAGTTTTTTTTATAAGAGAATTTGCATTTTTCTAGCGTTAGTTATATTAAACATTCTTTATAAATTACAATAAATGACACAATATTATTATAATTTAAAATACATTTTTGTCTGCATATTTATATTATATTATAAATATATACAATAATCTAAACAATTTGATAGATATATTGAGTCAGTGGAAAATATTAGTTGAGTGTTAATATTCAGTGGCATTACATCGTAATAAATTAAAAACTAGTGGTTTTTTTTAAATTTAAATTTTCACCTTTAGGGATTTTATTTAACAGTTGGTTGCTTGTAATTTTAGGGGATTTTAGTTTTTTTTTGCTTATAAAGGGATATCCAACCGCTTTTTCTTCAGTCATTATATGACTCCCGATCTGTTAAGACGTACTGCGTTAAGAAAGCAATTATAGAAGCCATATTGAAAATATTATTTGCCGCGTGGTATAGTCACCATGGCACATAGAGCTAATGGGGATAAGCGCCAAGGTAATTTATACAATTTAAACATAAAATTTTAATTAATTTTTTTGATTTTTATCTAGGTTTATCCGATCATTCTTCGGATACCTCAACGACGAAGATAACGAAAAAAATAATACGAAAAGTTTACTCCACACATATCGAAGAAGATGAAACTCTTATTCCTGAAGTAATTTACAAATACTTAGAATCAGAGAAGAAAGTCCAGAATTCTCGGCTTCTTCTTGAATCTACTCCATCTGCCACATCTACAAATCTCAGCGAGGAGCAGTTCTACTTACAACAGCAAAGAAGCATTACAAGCGCACAATATGATTATTCAAACTATGATTACTCGTCTGGACAAAATAACGACTCTGAGGTATCATCGGATGATGTATACATTGCTCCGAATTTCACCAAAAGTACCAGACTAACATATGGACCAGATCCATTTGTAAGTTACGTATTTCTTCAATTTAATCTTCAGTTTTTAAATTAATTATTTTTTTAAAGGTAACAAATCGTCTTATCCTAGCCAGAAACGCTTTAGAAAACCTAGCGGAAGAAGAGTTAGCCAACAGATACCACTACAGAAAGCGCCGATTTCTCCGCATGGCCTTCAATCTCTTCCATATCGATTCGATGGAAGAATTTTGTGAATGCGCTGGCATCAGAGACGAGAGCCGAGTGATACGAAAATACGAACCATTGTTAGTTCGCATTGATAGCGGTTGTAACAAATGGGAGAAGGCCAAACACGAAGCCCGTTTGGCGTTAAAAGAAGAACAACGTTTGCACTGGGGTAACAGCGAATATGAATTTGACTCCGATGTTAGTACTCCACGTGTTCCATACAATCCAGAAAGCATGATTGAAGAATTATACAGCTATGATGTCCCGTATGCAGCGCAAGCTATATTTTTTTATAAAAATCGGGATAAATATGACTCAAACTATGGCTTCTTTCTTGATTTTCAATGCGCTAGTATTTAATTTTTGTTCTTTTTTTTTATTTACTAAATAATCTTTTTGTAGGTTTTTAGTTGTTTTTGATGTAAAATTTTTGTAGATAAACATTTCGTTTTTTGTTGTAAATATGTCTTGAAATAAAAAATTTAAATATTATTTGTATTTACTTATTTATCCAACAACTATTCCTTAATACTCCAGAAATTTAAATAATTAACAAAAACATCATCTTAGAGACCAAATTATAATTTAACATAAAATTTGAGGGTTAACCATGTGGGATTTAAGGTTTACCACTTTTGAAAGTAAATTTAGAAGGGTTTTGACCTCGAAACTAAAAGTTAACCGACAATAATATTATTAACTAAATTATAAAATATTTAAGTAAAATAAATAAACAAATTTATTAATTTAAATTATCAATATATTAATAAAGAAAACAACAATATCCTGTTGTATAACAATATTTTTCTGTAATGGAATCACCTAGAAATGTTTTCATAAAAGAAAAAAAGAAATATCATCTTATAAACGATGTACCATGTCAAGAATTTTAATGATAACAATTTTTCATCACTAATTTATATTAAGTGAAATAGAAACGTGACTATTTATCTTCATACTATAGAATTCAAGCTGTTATAAAACTTAGACAAATAGAAATATATTTCGATAAATGGTAGAAGTTCATTAAGGTTAAATAACAACTTTAGTATTGATATCTAAACACGAATAGTATTGCTAATTAGTTGTAAAATTAGCTAAAAATATATTTTAAATATTTTTAAAATAACTAATTTGTTGACCAGTCAGGTCAAAATAAAAGGATATATGTACATATATAAAACAAGTATGTTACATGAAATAACAGGTTTTCTCACTAACGATGCAATTAACATTGTTATCATAACAATTTTTTGTGCTAACTAAAAATAAAACAAACATGCATTCGTTACAGATTAATTTTCAAATATATAAAACAAATAGTTTTTCAGAAAACATTTGCTATTAATTAATTTTAAAATAAAAAATTTGACGCTGCGATATTCGTGAACTCTGACGTCAATCACCTGGGTAAACCTGTTTGATACTAATTCGACACGACCTTACAGTTTGACCTGGCTGAACTTAATATTTTTGTTTACCAAAATATGTTATCAAGTGGAGAAGACAAACTAAAATGCGATCATAGAAGAGTGTAGAATAAAAACAATCGAAAACAAGTAAAGCAGGAGAAGAAAAAAAAATATCTACACGTGGTAGTGAAGCAACAAACTTAGGTTAGTTGTAAATATTATTCAAATGTTATTTTCTGATATTTATTTACGCAAACAACTATTTTTTTTTATAATATATTTCATAAGAAAGAATTGTTAATTCATTTCATAACGAATTAGTCCATATTGCGAATTATTAATAGCATTGATATTAGTAAAAACTTTATATATTGATTTGCAAAACTTTGTATTTGAACTATCAACTAGATTTTGATTAATTAAGAAAGTTTTTGTTAGCTAATTACCTACTGCTTTTGAATTAGTTTATATAAACTTTGTGCTAATTATTTTCAAACAAATTACCTATTATAAACTTGTACATTTAATGCACTGCCTATTTACAAAAATAAAACAAGAAAATAATAATTGCGCAATTATAGTATCTAAAAATATGTTTATATAAAATTTAATACTCGATTTAAACTTTTATCATTCCAAAAAAACAGCTAAACATAAGTCCGGCTATAAATAATTATCAAAATACGATAGGTATAAAATAAAAAATTACGACACAATCAAGCAAAAAAGTAAAACGTTTAACGATATCAGAAACTTTATTTACTTCTTTTTGTGTGTTATAAATACTTAGCAGAATTTAAATGCGCTTAAAAAATTATCAAAACAATGATATTCATACTCTTATCACTGAATGTCACACAATATCCTTGAGTAATGATATCAAGTCGCGTTTCTAAGATGACATAACTTATTAGAAATGAAGCTGACAAGAAAAAATTGATCAGTTATTTCTCACCATCCTAGAATATATATTTTTCACAATTTATATTCATTTTAGGTAAAATGTGAAGATATTTTACAGTAACCACTCGCAACTAATTCCAGTAGTATACTGACTATATTTGCTGATAACAGGCTTTCACTTTGTCCAAACGTGGTCAAACCGGTTTTTAAAACTCGTTTTTAATTATACAGAACTGGTTTGCTGGAGGTTTATTTTGTCACTTGGAATAGACACTAGATTTTATTTATTTTACTTGTATTTAAAGCTCTTTTAATTAAAAAATTATTATTAAACATTTATTTTACGTACGGTACGCATTTTTGGCAAACTGATTTTTAACTGGAATATTTTTTACAAAAATAAAAGAAAATTAATAAATATTTTGAATGGAGACTCTAATATATAGTTTTTTGTTGTATTTAATTTTGACTTTTGACAGTTGATAAATAACGCTTTCTAAAATATATTTTTACTTATTTCAAATGGAAAGAAAAATTTATATTCTTTAGTCTTTACATTTGAAAACTAAAACATTTAAGAACAAAAATTGTATCTATGTACGCTTCAAATTAAATTGACTTGTATCGTTGGAAATTGTTAAGTTATTGTCAAAAATGAATGTTTTGATGAGTATGTTTATTCAAAAACCAATATCTAAATAGATTACTAAATATAATGAATCTAAAATGTGAAAAATAGTATAAAAATATAACCCAGATTGGTTATTCGACAGATGGTTGAGGGTGGATGCGAAAATTTGCCTTTTTGAACGATATAAATTTGTTTTTGCTTATCTCCTATTACGATATTAGAAACATCAATTTTTATTACAATGGTTGCATGACAGATGAAATTTTAAATTATGAGGGTACATTTTTAAAACGATGATAATCATCGATGCCATGTAAACAACTTATTTGTATTTAATAAATAAAAACTTTGTGATGTACATAAAAATAATTTTAAAATGTTTTACGATGTACCGTAAATATTTTGTGGTAATTTTAAAATTTTACACTTTTGTAACGATGTTAAAACCGGTTTTTACGACAATAGAAACAAAGTATACTTCTAGAATATGGAAATTTCTTAATTCAAATAAAAGTTTCGAAAAACTTCAAACTAAAATTAAGCTTTTAGTAGTAGTTATTCTGAACAACTATTGCAGGATTTTTTAAAGTGCTTTTTTATAGTGTTTCGTTCATAAATAGAAACATTAACATATTTTAATAATAGAATACAAACAAATAATTTTGAATGCAAAAGTTTAAAGCTCTATAAACTGTAAATGTTTGGAAAAACAATAGAATAAGTATTTATTTTACCTAAGGGTGTTGAAAACATTTCGAAACATGTTTCATAAAATTTATTGGTAAAGTTAGGTGCAAACCAAGTGTTTTATTTTACACAAAATCTACGTATTGTTCAAGTATTATTTCAGGTATTGTACAATACTTTGTTTATAATGCTTCAGTTTCCTGTTGAAATAGTTACAAACAATATATCATTTATTTTGTTCTATAGAAACTTCGTTTCAATTTATTCTGTTTCATTTGTTTTATTCCAGTTGATTAAATAATTATTAAATACTTGCTTTTCTGTCATATATATATTCGATATTTATTTTATTCTTCCAATATTTATTTTATACTGCAAGGAAAAATATTACTAAAACTTTTTTTTAAAAAAAAAGGTAATTTTATCCGAATAAAAATAACAAAAATTTAAATATATACGTTACAGTTAAAGTATAAAAACCAGTTAATGTACACATCCACTAGTTATTATCAGAGCCGTAGCGTGGGTGATGCGAGCGGTGCCGTGGCACCAGGCGCCGAACGATAAAGGTGTAAAAAGACAATTTTTTTATCCTTTCGCACCGGGCGCCATAATTTCACGCTACGGCTCTACTGCGTGCAGTCATTATTACAAACGAAATTGAAAATGAAAAAATGAAATAATTTTATATTTAAATATAAAATTATAAAGTCAATAAATAGAGCAAGTAATATTCCAATTTAATAATCAATTTTTTAATATTTATCCCTCATTTAAAACGAAGACATAATAGCTGCTGCATGCAGTCATCATAAGAAAACCATTTAAGAAATGAACAATTTCCTAGCGTAAAAATATTA
>NEEE01001065.1:80073-104255 GCA_002278615.1 Pogonus chalceus
CTAAAAATTATATAATAAAACTTTTAATTAATAAAATTTAAGGTAAAAATTCATTATGCCATATTAGTTTATTTAATTATAATTTTTGTTAATTTGTTATTTCCAAATAAAAAAAAACATAATTAAATATCGACAGATGAAACATATTAAAATGAGTTATTTTACATTAAATAACATTTTAGTTCGGATTTTTAATTAATTTAAATTATTTTACGTAAAATAATTTTGTTTTGCTTTGTATAATAGTTAATTTAGTATGATTTTTTATGAATGATTTGATGAAATTTTTGTTTTTTATGCATTTTTTAATATTCTAGATAATTTCTATGTAATATTTTCGAGTAAAATCGTAAAATTTAGTATCAACAGAGCAGGCCAAGTTTTTATGCGTTTCCATCTAGTTTAGTTGAACGATTTATAAATATCTCTAAAGAATTGATACAAAATTGAACAAACAAAAATTTTGTTGAGAAACAATATAACGTGCGCTATTATTATAATAATACGTTATATATATTCTCCCTCGTTCGCAACCACTACAACCTAAACGTACAGAAGCTAGCAAAAACATATTTCGCGAATACATACCACATCTATAGCTAATTTAAACAGCTTTCAAATATCCTAAATGGTTTCTAATAACTGAACAGAATGCAAGTTGGTATTACCAACAGATGTTTGGTTATTACTATCGTGTTATACCCTTCCGTAATGTTATAACCAGATGTTAAATACATTTATTGCACTAGTCAATGCATAACTTTAACGAAACTTTATTTGTTTTGCTTCAATTTCATATTAGTTTAAATTTAAAAAAAACTACCGATGAGAGGAAATTACAAATTAATACCGGTTTTTCGAGCGTTTTTAAGGGAAAAAAATACTTTTACGTAATACGCTTGACGTGCTTGTAGTAATAAAATTAACATATAAAAAAAATCATTGTTTATATTTATTTGCATATTTTAGTGAGTTGATTTAGGTTACAAAAAATTTATTTATTTAAGTAGTCGTTTGTTTTTTTATTTATTTCATTTTATAAAAATAGAAATATTTCGTTTCGTTATCTTTTAAGTTTTAAATCATTTAATACTTTCTTATGTAATTTTAATGCCTCAATATATCGAAAATGCTTTAATTTTTATTACATTTAAATCACAAATTGCCCTTGGCTAGCATTTATGTGTGCAGTAATTATAACTCTTAATATAATTCTGCTAAAGTGTTCTTAATTAAATAATAATATGTTGTTTTTATTTATACGTATTTTTTTTTGTGTTGTTTTAGATTAAGAGCGTAACATCTTATAAATATATGATTGTATAAAACAATTGTCAGCAATTAATATTGTATGATATGTAAGTTGAAAGAAACAAACTTAGTTCATTTAATAAAATGAATCGTTTATTGTTATTGGCAGCCTATGACCTCAGGAAAAGAGTGAACAATATTGTACTCAATAATACTACATGAAACCATGTGGACCGTAAATAAATCTATAAATATGATTAATACAAAAAAAGTACACATTAAAATTGAACTTGAAAGTATTTCGGCGCGAAATTTATAACAACCATGAACATCAAATAATAAATGGCAAAAAATTTGACTTCAATTAAAATGAAATGAATTAATGAAGTTGATTTGAATTTAATAAAATTCATTGATGAAAGTATGACGGATATACAGAGATAACTATCAAAACACAAACCGTGAACGTGGTGATATTGAATTAAAATATACAATAAAAGGCAAATAGTACAAAATTACGTCCAGTTATTTTTACCGACGTGTTATTTTAAGTATATATTATGAACATCAGGTGATGAGCAGTCTTATTAAATGTATCAAAACTTTTTTCCCACATTGTAAACAACTTTCAGTTATTAATTTATCAATGAAATTTGTGATATAATTGCGGGAAAAATGAAAATATTAAATGATACTGACATCATTTATGTTATTTTTAAATTTTTTTTATTTAACCTGAAATTTATAATTAGCGCTAAGAGGACAAGAACATACCCTGTGATAATTCCGATGCATTTACCAGAGACACACTCGCCACACACAGCAAAACAAATTTCCACATTCCAATGTCTTTCACTTTAAAAAGTTTATTTAAGTTGCACATAATTTATTTCAATAAATAACATTATTTAACTAGCATACAATATGACTAGTGTTACAGCAGACCATCGTCTGCAGGCTAGCATTTCCATCGCTAAAAGAATCAGTGGGCTTTTGAGTGTGCGCACGCAACACGCCCTACGCTAAAAGCAAAAGGTGGAACGTACAGTGCGGCTGTCTATTACATAGGCGGAGTTTTAAGGTTTTTTTCTATAAAACATAAACATTTCTCTATTTTCTAGAATATCTACTTCGTATAGAACATATCCCAAAATAAAATAAATCCAAATACTTCCGAAATCAATTAAAAAACATTCATTTCCGCTGATCATGTAACAACTTTTAAAGTAACTAGCATTTGTTACGTCATCAATGCTTCTTCACTTAACCTAAAATATATATGTTTTCTCGTTATATCATACTTACAATATTTTAAAAACCAATAAACGGGTTTAGTTTTGGACCTAAATCGTAACTAGTAAATAATAAAAAAATAAAAAATTCATTTGGACACTGCAAAACACCTGAAAATAAAATAAAGCCACAATTTATTCAAGAAAATACATAATATGAATTATTACTTAAGCTGAATATATAAAATCAATTAAAAAAATAATTATAGAAACATAAATCATAACTATAATAAAATTTACAAACATAATAGGGAATAAAATAATATTTATATTTATGATATAAATAATGAGATTAATAAATTTAAACATAGATAAATCATTTTTTCTTTTTATTTTAAATGAAATAACTTTGTATGATAAATAAATATTGCGTTTTAATGGAAAGAACCGTAAATTAAATAATTTTGATAAATATTTTTATTAGATACACCTGAAATTTGATATATTATATAAATAATAAAAGTGTTTTAAATCCGATTAGGAAAATAAATTATAAGCGATTTAAGTAATCGGACTATTTTTATATGTTTGGTAAATTATATTAAGTACCTAATAAAAACAAAAATGAAGCAATAACGTAAGATTTCTTATCAACATCGAATTTGATAAGATACACCACTGTTATTATAAACTTCTAAACATTTGTCTAGCTACATCTTATATAAATAAAAAAAAATTGCATCTTTAATATATTAGTCAGATGCACATGTAATAAAAATATTTTTTTACAACATATGTTAAAAATTGTGATTAGATTACCGGATATAAGACGCATATTGTTAACAGCCAAAACTAAATGGTATGACTTGTTCAAAATATCCACCTGCAAACCACCTGATTTTATGATTCAAGTAAAGACATACTTATTGTTGTATCAATGTTTCCATAGGTAAATAAATGAACTTGTGTATTAGCTTTTACCTTATAGCATATGTAGATATACACATGCATAAAAAATTAGTATAGGTCACAACGTAAATAATGTCCTTGAATAAAAAAAATATTTCAAAAAAATTATACATGTAAATGACCAGTTTTTTTCAAAAAATAATTGTTGCACATAAAAAAATAAATTACAGTACTTTAACTCTACTAATTTTATAATCATAACACATAATATTATTGTTAAATAAATTTCACAAATTTTATGCTTTACGAATGACAAATAACTGAAATATAATATTTATATATAAATATATGAGTCATTTTAATTGACCCATATTTTATATTTATGCGTAAACCGCATTTTTAACTAAACGCAATATTTAATTACAAAAAAAACGCGAAATTATTTTTAACTTTACTATATTACATTTCTTTTTTACTATGAAATAAGATATAATAAATTAAATACTTGCCAAAGTAAAACTGGTGTCTTAAGATATCTATAAATACATATATCGCCCTTCAAATTATTTTAATGAGATCAAAATAGACGTTTGTAAATGACAAATATTTTGGACCAATTTTCAACATGTACTAAGCGTTGACAGAATAATTAAAATTTATTATTTAAATCATTAAAAAATTAATTTTTCATTTCGAAGAAATGCAATAAAATTTTAATATACGCGCATTTAAATTTATATAAGTAAATACTGCAACAATTGTAGAAAAATAATTAACAAAGTAATAAAATATGTATGATTATAAAATTATTCTCATAATAATAAACAATATAAATAGTAAAAAAGCTATAAAATAAATTATACATATATGCAACTTATAAATCAATTATGTTTTTCGAATAGCAGATTTATACTTACATTTATAATGTTGTTTAAGATGAACCATCAGTAACAAAATATTCTTAAAATAAATTGTTAATTTAAATATATATATACAAATCTATAGGTCATACTTAATTGAGGTCAAACTTTATCATGTACTTGATAGTTCTATTCCAATAAACATTTAAATTATAAATGGAATTAAAAAAAAAAGGATATAAATTAACATATATGTATAATTTATTAAGGATTTTTTTGTGATATTAAGGATTTATATTGAAGGTAAATAAACGTAAAAAAATAAATATTTACTGATTAAAATTAATATTGAACTAAACGATAAGATGTTAATATTAAATATTTAACAGGATATGTATTTTTTAAAGAAAACTAGGTAAATTAAATAAACGATGTGTTTACGCAAAATAAATTGCCAAAATATTTAAATGGCACCTTTGCCGTTTATTTGATTATAAACTAAACATTTAATATCACAAGAATAAAACTGTACGTCCTAAATTCTAAATAATACAATATTAAGTAAAATGAGACCACATATAATTACATAGAAATGACTTCTATTAAATTTACACTTTATAATTTTTTTTTTCAGTCATCTATAAATATAAATAATATATTGAAAAATAGTACTGTATATTCATTTTAAAAAGCACATATATAAAAATATTTTCTATCTGCACAAAATACAAATAAATGCTTTTTTATACAAATATGTATATATAAAATTTAATATATATTGACAAATATTACTTTACCTTTGTTGATGGCGTTGTTGATACTTGTGATAACGATTTTATAAATTATCGTTTTCGAAGATTTGCTGCTTCTTCAAAGTTATATATTCCTAAAAATGTAAGTATCAATTGAATTTATAAAAACATAAATGGCGGATAACCTTTCAGTAATTATTACTGGCGGAGTTCGAATAAAAATTAGAGCAATACTCACTGTGGTGGCATAATCTGCCGTACCAACCAGGATCACAGATACAAGTATTGTAGTTATGGCAAGTACCGTGTTTACAAGGTTTAATGCAAGTACTTCTATGAGGCACTCTTCGGCCAATTTCACAATGATCGCCTCTAAATCCATTGGGACATCTGCACTTGTTAACACCACGGCACTTACCACCATTTAAACATGGAATTACGCATTTTGCTATAATTTAATATACAAAAAAAATTAGATTAAAATAAAAATAAATTAAATAATAATTACAATATTCACAACGTTGTCCATAAAATCCTTTAGAACATTCGCATGTATCCTTTTGAACACATTTACCACCATTTTCGCATTTTTCGCTACATATGCCTGTCAATGGGTAAAAACTTAAATCAGATTTTAATTTTTGACTCTATTTGGATATTAGTTATTACTTGCCTCCTTCGCAGTGTCTCCCCTGAAAACCAACCGGGCAACTGCACACCCCTGGAGATGTACAATTACCACCATTCATACATTGAGGATAACACAACGCTGTTCTACAATATTGTCCCATATATCCTTCGGGACATTGACAAATTTTTTCGTGATTACATCTACCATGATTTGCGCATTTTTTATCACACTCTGGATCGGGACCTATTTATTTTAATTTTTTCGAAATAAAATTAATAAATCAATCCAGAATAAATATTTATACCTCTTTGAGAACATTCTTTTCGCAATTTCAGTCTTAAGGGTGTACCGTTAAGGGGCCTGCCCTTACGGCTCTCAATCAAAAGGCCAATACCAAACGCAGCTATACCAGAACTATTTCCAAGGCACGGAAGAAGTATACTAAATTCTTTTGGACGTTTCGGAACGCGGCCTTTAGTTTTTATCGAAATTATTGGAGCTTCTAGTATTGCCTCATCAAAAGATTGTAATCTATCAAAATTGTAATAATACTTTTTCATACCAGATTTCCATGTAAAATTTACGTAACTAACTTCTGAAGGTATGACCGGTAGGTATTTTTCAAAATTTGGATCTAGTATATAAGGCAGTACGTTTCCATTTACAATAGCATATATTTCCATAGACATACCTATAAATATTTCGGAATATTTATTAACATACGGCCTACACATGAATTACTTATGTAAATATTTATTTAAAGCTACTTCAAGTATTTATAATATATCCGAATGATAAGGTTTATAGCTTATGTATTTAAATATTGAATTTGATAAATTATTTACACTAACCACTAAACATTTTAACTTGTTTTTCATCAATCCATAGTGCTAAATCACCTCCATTTCGTTCAATTTTAGGGTCATTTCTGGATAAAGCGTCGAGAGCCAGTGTCAGTGTAATAAAAATCACAATAACATACATAACCGGTACCGAAATGAACATTCTAGAACAAAAATAGGTGTGTATTTTATAAACAAAGTTTTCCTTGTTATTGTTACATTACGTAATATAACTACGTATTGAAAAATAATATTCGAACCCATTACGCTGGGTTAAAAAACAATAAAAACCGAGTAAAAAAGTAATAAATAAATGAAAACAAGCGATTTTTTTTTTTTTTTTTCATGCAAAACATTCGTACCATTAGTAGCATGACAAGCTTCATTCCTTGGAAGGTAGCGATGATGATCTTGCAAGCTGAACCATATAAAATCGCAATCGTTGTACTCCAATTTACAGTTTCTGTAACTTTTTAAGAGACATACATTACTATGCAGTAAGTTAATAAGCTTGACAAGCACTCATTATTCGTGTTTTTGTTAAAAAGTATAAGTATATTTAATATAATGATCATATATTCAAGTTAGTATGACAGTAGAGTAAGCAGCTCCGTTACAAAAATCAATGGAATTTTCTAAATACGCAATGATATTCAGTATATTCACTTACTCTGGAGAAAATTCTAGTGAAAGGATCCCTGTTGGAATATATATACAACGTTATTCATGATACGATAAACAATTTCCTAGTATAAATATTTTAGTTTATGTTATACTGTTAGCAAAACAAGTCTGTAAATTTATATCTGCGAGGTATCTACACCAACCGCTTTTATAAGCGTTGGACACAAAAAATGCATCGGCTTTAAAGATACAAGATGTGAATCGCTCTGAAGTTGATGCACCTTTGACTTTTTGCAATTTTTTTGTTCTTTTTAATTAATGACTGTCTGTGTTGCTCAGTGTTCAAGCGTTCAACTCTTTTCCTTGTAGCTTCACGTTTTTAGAAATGTACATCAGGTACAACCCACAGAACACGAATTATATAAACAGTTTATTTATTCACAATTACAAGAAATTTATAAAAAATATATTCATTTATTTTTTTGTTTATTTCAGTAATAAAAATAACACAAATTCAAATGATTTTTACTTAGTAAAACTAAGACATGACATTTATATTGTTATTTTCTTTGTGAAGACTATTTTTAGCATATAAATTTATATGTAGTTTTAAATCTTTAAATAAAAAAAGAATAATAATTTAGTTACGCTCTACGTGATATAAAATAAAAACAATTTACCTTATTAAACATGGCGTAAAATTACAAACTTTCACATAAAACATACAAAACAGATACCATCTAAATAATTTGGCTTTATTCTATGGCTGATCTTCGCTGATACTACAGACAATTCTAAAAACATTTGTTTTGAATTTATTTAAGGTTAGAGTTGAGCTGACAGCCAGATCTAAATTTAAAACCACTTAAAACTGCCGTAAAATCATCAATAAATTTAGTATTATATTATTATATGTACAGAATGAAAAGTTATTCATGAGAATGAAATATGAAATTCAACGATAAAGAAATCGCTGCAAAAAGTTTGGGTTCGTGTGATTTGGAGGGTGTTTTACAGTACCTGAGACCACAGAGCAATGATTGGGCTAATTGGTATTCGCAACCATCGTATAAGGAACGAAAATTCAAACTGGTATCAAATTTATTGTTTTATTATCGACTGGATGAACCTGAACCAATCGGAGTATTAGTACTAGAGAACTTCACTGTGCAACATGAGAAGCCTTTTCATGGAGTGGCCTTCCCATTTTCTATTGAATTTGCTGATGAGTTACAACGAAAACATATATTTGCTTGTAAGTGCCAAGCAGATGCTGATAAATGGGTAACTAAATTAAAAACTTCCGCGTATGAATACTGGCGTACTGAATTAACAATCCTGCAAAAGAAAATCTATATGAGAACTGGTAAAGATCCGCTAGTATCATATTCAAGAAATCAATGTGATGTTGAAAAATTAGCATGGTCAAAACAAAAAACAGTTGGACAACATAAGTCTAGTTTTCGTTGTCATATTCAAGAAAATTCAGCTACATCAGATTTAAGTGTTCTTCAGAATAATTCACATCAACAACCTCAAGAAGTACCGAATTTAATTGATTTTTAAGTATTTACCTCCATTATTTATTTTTTTCGCGAACATATGCTTTAACATTCCTAGATATTTTATTTTTCTCTATGTATCATATTTTAGTTTTTATCGTTTCGATAATATTCTACTTAACATGTAATTCGATATTCGAAAAATAAACCATAACTATAATAAAAATATCGGATTCTTTAATTCATATTTTATTTTTTGGATAAATAAAAAATATGAATTAAAGTATTTTTATTTTTATTCTTGCCAAATTATACTATGCTTGTTATCAAGGATCTCTCGTAAAAATTTAAATAATTTTAATTTAGTTAGCTAATTTTGATTTTATATTGGTGTACAGCTCAACTCCCATATAATAAATAGACAAATCTACAAACACATTTTTTATTGTGTTTGTGTACAAATAAGACAGATAAAAACTGCATCTGCTAGCTATTTCTGTGATATAAAACACCAATATAAATATTATAAAAATGTAAGTAAATTTATTTTAATAAAAACGAAAAATAATATCAATATTCTTGTATTGGAAATTATAATGTAGTCTAAAACCAAAGTAGAATTAAATAATTTATTGTATTTTATATTATATAACAACATTTGTTTTAAAAATTGTATTTTTTCAAAATGAAATCATTGTTCACTTAAGCGTGATAAATAAATAATAAAACCAAAACTTGTACTTTTATTTCAACACATTCATATACCTTATTTGTAACATTGCGCATAATGGATGGTGGTATGAGGTAAAGTTCGGAATGTTTCACATAAATTCGTAACGTTTGTATAAAATATATTTAAATAAGTAATACATATATAAAAATGGGAATTACATTTGTTTTAATTGGGCCATTAATTCTTCGACGCTTGTATTATCATTTTCTTCAGTTTTTGTAACATTATCTGGCAATGTTACTTCAGCAGGCGCTTCATAAGCAAAATTAAGACCTGCCGCTAATTTTAAATTACTTTGCGCATTTTCAATTGGAGCGCTTTCATCAACAAGACAAATACCTTTAAAATAAATATAATAAATAATTTATTATTTCATTTTTTTTTATTATTAAAATACCCCATTCATTATCTTCATGAACAGGCTCGTCATCCACAACTTTTTCGATTTTAGTTTCAACTTTTGGACGAGCTGCGACTTCAGCTTGTCGCTTTCTACAATTTGCATCGTCGCAAGTTGGATTTGGTTTCATCGCATATTTCGGGAAGAAATCTTCCAATGCGTTATATCCCAAATAGTAAGAAACCTACAAGGATTATAAATCAATTGAAGAAAAATTGATTTTTATCGGATATACCTCTCCAAATCCTAATAAATATTTTAAAGTATTTTGAACAAGAAAACCAGCAACAATACCCATTGTTGTTGGTAAACTAGCTGCGCAAACTCCATCTTTTTTTAAAGTTTTTTCGTCGATTTTTGAAGCTACAACCAACGGAGGCGCGCACTAAAATATATAATTTTAATATATTTATACGATTAATTGTTTTATTTTTATATACGTACACCGAAGCATGCAGTTTCGCCCGGAGAAATAAATTGAATATGTCCTGAAACTGCATTTTCAGAAACACCAGATTCAAACCATTTTTGATTTAATTCATTACAAGCTACATTAATCGCAAAACGTGCTTCAAAATTATCTACACAACTAAGAACTAAATCTACAGGTCCGCCAGTCAAACTTCCCGTTCTAAAAAAAATTCAAAATTATTTCGAAACTAATTTAAATATTTAAAAAAAAAAAAATTACTTGATAGTATTCATAAATTTATCGAAATTATCAACGGTAGTAATATTATAATTAAAAGTTTCAATATCAACATCTGGATTAATGTTTTGAAGAGTTTCAGCTGCAGCTTGAACTTTACTCAAGCCTGATTGATGTGGTTGAAAAAATAATCGATTCATATTTGCTAATTCGACTTTATCATAATCGAATAATAATAAACGACCAATTCCACAGCGTGTTAACATTTCTGCGGTGACACTGCCTACACCCCCGACTCCAACCACTGCGACAGTAAATTCTCTTATGCGCTCATAATTATTTACGATTCCCATACGTTTCAAAGCCATCAATCGACTAAAAAATAAGTTATTCAAACTTTTTCAACGCCTTATAATATTTTTAATACCTGTATGGGTTTGATTCAACAACTTCTGAAGACATTGTTGATATCTTTTCACGATTTGGTCCATTTTTACGTTTAGCAGCGTCTAATTGTTGTTCTAGATTTTTTATTTTTGCGGTGAGTTCTTCAACCGATGCCATTTCGTTAGTTTAAGTTTCTAGGCATATGTTTTAAAAGTGACAGATGAGTTGTCACTTCCCAACTAAGCACATGCCTGTGTTTGTTCTATACGTTCAGATAACATCAATGTTTTCACTTATACATTCATTAAGAATCCGTATTTGTATGCGATACAACTTTTAAAATATTTATCCATTAAATAGTAATTAAAAATAATGTTATAAAGGCTTATATATTGTTAATTATTAAGCTCGAACATTTAAAAGCATATAAACTTATTGTTAAATTAAATATTATATAGTTTAGTGGCAGCCTTAAGATTATTTCATTCATTTATTTATTAATCCTTAGAATTTTTAATATTTTAAATATATTCAGTTTAATTTTTGAAAAGAACGCTTCCAAATAATTCAAAGTTCATTGTTGTTGTCAAGGTAAACGATTGTTAATCGGCGGGGTGGAGACGCATGTTAATAGAACATTGCACGAATCGTAAGCAGCCTAAGTAAGAAAATCATTTTCAAAAGTGTTTAGTAGGTGAATGAATTAAAAGTTAAAACTGCTTAGTCAGGATGTTTGAGGTGCGTATATTTCTATTATTTTTAATAAATAATTATATAGTTTTTTCATATATAATTGTTAATAAACATGTTTATGTTTATCAACGATATTAAATAAATTACAGGTAGAAGTTATTAATGCTTCGGGTTTAAAGCCAATCGGCACCGTTCAAGGGTCCCCCGCAAAGACAATTAGTGATTTAAAGACTGAAATAGCAAAGTTAAAGAAAAGTCTAATTGTTGAAAGACAATCCATCCGTACTGAACCTAAAGGTAAAGCTGTTAAAGATTCAGCAACCTTAGGTTCATTGAATATTCAAGCTGGCAGTAAGATATATGTTAAAGACTTAGGGCCACAAATTGGCTGGAAAACCGTTTTCCTAGCAGAATATGCCGGACCGTTATTTGTATATCTATGGTTGTTCCAAAGACCATGGATTTTCTATGGAAATGTCCAGGATGCAGTTATGTCTAACACAGCACAGTACGTTTCAACTATTTTATCATAAACCTGAATAAATAAATTTATTATTTATAGAATTGCTTGTGTCTGCTGGGTAGTCCATTACGCAAAAAGACTGTTAGAAACTTTATTCGTACATAGATTTTCTCATTCCACGATGCCATTAAGAAATCTCTTTAAAAATTGCTCGTATTATTGGCTATTCGCAATGTATGTTGCATTTTATGTTAATCATCCATTATATACTGAACCTCCACTACTACAAACTTATATTGGAGCCGCAGGTTTTATGGTAATTATAAAAATGTATTTATTAACAACTTAATTATGATAAACATAAATTATTCATGGTCATCATTTACGTCACTTTAATTTTTTTTTCGTTATATTTTGAGCATTTAAAACTTTCACATTTTTGTTTATTTACGTTTAAAATTTTTGGAGCAAGTTTAATTAGATTCCTATAAAAAAAAAATATAAACGTAAAATGCATAAATTATGTTATATAGAAAAAAATTTAAATATAAATTAACTTACTAAGCAAATAATTGAATAATATCGTAATAAAAATATATAAATATTAAGTTTGGAATTCTGTTGTATTTAAATTAAATTAATTAATTTATTCTATTCCGAATTTTTAGTTTGCTGAACTAGGAAACTTTAGTATACATATTGCGCTCCGAAATCTTCGTCCACCAGGAACAACAACTCGTAAAATACCTAAACCTACAGGAAACCCATTTACAATTTTATTTGACTATGTTTCCTGTCCAAATTATTTCTATGAGTTCATGGCATGGGCATCTTTTACTGTTATGACGCAATGTATACCTGGTAAATTTAACATTAAATATTATATTAATAAATATTTATTTAAACTTTTTTATTATTATTATAGCTGGTTTGTTTGCCTTGGCTGGTATGTACCAAATGACAGTCTGGGCTTTAGGAAAACACAGGAACTACAAAAAGGAATTCTTAAGCTATCCAAGAAACCGAAAAGCTATTGTTCCCTTTATAATTTAAGTACAAACATAAATGACTATGTTTTTATATAAGTAGACTTGTAAGTTTTGCTCTCATTGAAGAGTTTGTTACTTTAATTTTTGTACAAATCTAAAATTCAGCAATTATTCAAATAAAAGGTGTATTTATGAAACGTAAAATTTTCGAAAGTTTCCATGACTTAAGCTGAATTTTAGTTTTTTATTTGCTCATTTGAAAAAAAAAAATGTATTTTTTCGATGTAATTGTAAGTCGGTTTTTTTGGTTGTTAAATTTATTGGTGTTTCAATAAATTTTAATAAAAATATTTGTGTTTTCTTTAATCCAAATTTTTTTAATAAAATCCAGAAATCCGGACCATTCAAATTTTCCAGCAGTCTGGATTATCAATTTTAAAATTGCAATTATTTAATTAAAATTGTGACATAAGAAAATTATCGATATTAAATTGTGTAACTTTGGAAAAGAAGGTTTATAATATATTTTTTGTATGATTATGAAACAATAATATGAAATTATAAAGAATTATTTTATCATTTTTTTTGTTTAAATACTCACCTACTAAAATAAATACAATTATAAATAGAAAAATTAGTAGGTGGGTTATAAAAGTCAATGAATGCAGAATATTTAAAGTAAATAATGATTAAAATTGTTATTTACTACATAAAAAGCTGCAATTCCATACTAATTGTTTGTAATAATATAATGCAATGTAACATTTACAAATTAAAAAATATATAAATATTTTATCGCTGGGTCTTATTTACATGAAGTACATAAGAGGCATAAACAGACAACAATATATTATAATCGCACAAAAATCTTTTCAAATATATTTTTTTTTGCCTCTATAAATTTATTTATGATATAAACCAAGCGACAAACATGCTAAGTGTGTTGTTGTTGTTGTTATTATTACGGATTTAATAATAAAATAAAGGGGGAAATTATTTTGTTAAATCTAAATTGATTACGGTAAAACATTCATAATTGTAAATTACATACATTACCATTATTATATCTGTACAATAACAAAATCAGTATTCTTACTGATAGCTACTATCAAGGAAGGCGCTGACTATTTTGCAAATTATTTTTGCAGCCATATAAAAATAACATTTATTTTTTATTCATTTTTTTAGCAAATTTTAACGCTTTCTTTGTTTCATATTGGTGTTTATCTTATTGTTTACATTTCTAAATATCTGGCTCTTATATTATGAAGCAGATAAAATGAGAATATAATGTGCTTACATAAGTTAAGAGCGCTTAAGTGAATATAAAAGTTCACTTTAATAAGAGATCAAATTACAAATTGAGTAAATGGAACGGAGAAGCGTTGCAAAGATTTCTATTCGTTTCGTATTTTTTTTTTTTTTGAGGAACCATTTTACATAATATATCAATTTATTTACAGAGCATTCCTTGAAAGCAACTATGAAGAAAGCACAATATAGATGATTTATATTTTCTGTTAATAAAAATTTTATAAAATAAATATAATAATATTCATTTATCAAATGCCCTAATCTAAAATATTATACCTAAATACCTAACAGTGCATTTTTCTGTTCAGAGTATAACTATTTATATATATTAAAAAATTCGTGCTATAGCGACAAACAATTCATATATTTTACACGTACAAAAGCGAACTTACATTAACATATTATAAATTTATTTTTTAAATCGATTTTGATTTTATTTATTAATGAATTATTAGCGAATGAAAAAAGCAGCTCATTTCGGTGATTTTTCAAATCAGTGGCGTCGAAGCTGATGATACAGTCTTTTAAAAACAGATATATCACAAATTAGTACAGCTACGAAAAATTGTAAATTAACAAATTTAATTTAAAAAAAAATATGATGGAATATTAATAACAACACGCCGTAAATAGGTGATATGTCACACCGATGTTTATATTATTCAAAATGTATGCAATTCAATTATTTATGAAATTTTTTTTTTGAATGTTTCGAGCGAAGAATTATTCTATCGCAAGCTAAGACCGCCACATATTTTCTATCACAAGTCACAGAACATAATTCGAACTGTATACAATTGACAGATATAGTGCACTAGTGTTTTAGTGATAAAATTGTATGATAAAGAAAATAGCAAGCAACTTATTTATGAACAACAATCATGCAACAAACAATCAAATTCATACAAGCTAGCACCACACTCGTCTTCGTCCGAGAAAGCCTTGTCGTGTACCCTCGCCCACCGCCACAAAGATACTTTGTTTCCAGCAGCAATTTAAATAATATGACCCAAAAGGTCATCATTTGTACACGGCTTTCGCCGTAACGCTAGACTAAGGTGACAACTTGAATAATGATTCATACAATTAAGGCATCTTTTACGTATAAATTCGTTAAGCTCGTACTTTTTATTGCCTACATAGGAAAGAGTGCGAAGTTAAATTATTATTTTATTTAAATTATAAATTAATTCGATTTAGGCTCAAATAACGTAAATCAATTTGGTAGTTTCAAGATTTTTTTATCTACATCTTATTGTCCAAAAATATATTTTATTTTATTTATGTAATATTAATTTTGTTTACGCAAACAATCTCATTAATATTAATTTATAAAAATATGATTTAATACAAATAAAATACAGTTATTCTTAAATTAAATCATATTTTCAGTAAATTATTTAATGAAACTACCTAATAACTAGCAAAAATTTTACGAAAATAATTTGCAAAGCTAATTGATGTGAAAACAAAGTATCAAAGTACAATACAATTGCCCCCAAAAATACTTTGCAACACCTATTTTAAAAAATATATTTATATATTTCTTTTCTTATTAATTATATCCATATGACAATGAAACATGATGACAAGATGATAATGAATGATGATAATAATGTCGTATAGACAATTTGTTCATGACACGACAACTACGCTACAAAAGAACATAAAATGAAAGCATTAGCAGAGAGACAAGATACAGAGATAGAGTTTTATAATTTGTGAGAGAGCAAGTGGTTTTGTTGAAGGCAAATTTCAATGGCGAATTTTATAAGCATTCACTATTAATTTCATTTCCAAATTTTAAGCTAGAATTTATTTTCAACAATTATTTCGCCAATGAAATTACCTTTAGAAGAGATTTTTCAGCAGTAGAAGACAATTATGATTACAATATTGTAGCTCAAAACTACAAGAATTATGTAGCAAGTCAAGTATACCCGGTAATAACATCGGATTTTTTTTTTTGCTTATTTTTTTCATTATAATTATCTTATTATTATAAGAAGCATCGGCCATGGAAACGCTACTCCCACCATTTCAATTTATAGTAAAATATATTGATTTGGCGCCTTATAGTAATATATTATTTATACATTTATATAAAAAATGAGAAAAACTATTTAAATCAGGCAGTGACGAGACTAATACAAAATAATTTATATTACATTACTGTTACTTTTAAAAAAAATGAGATTCCTAAATTATTAAATGCTTAAGGTTACTATTAAAATTTACATGAATAAAATATGTAATATATTCATGCAATTTTTAATTGCAAATTTAAGTGTATTACATATGAGTTACACCACATAATAAGTATATAGATAACTCAAAAAATGTAATACATTCTTAATATGTAATTATGAAAATATCCGAACAATATTATGGAAACTATTAAAAATTTATTAAATAACGAAATTTCTATAAAATGAATCTTGTATCAACTGTAATTGTTAATATATTACAAGATATTTAATTATATTATTTACTTCAGAGTTCCCATAAACTACCTACTACTTTACATATAAAAAAAGATATATAGATTATGTACAGAGTTCTTTACTACAATTCTAATTGTACCAAAATAATGTCAAATTAAATATAAATTATTTTTTTATAAATAACAATTTACTTCATACAAAAATAAACAATATGAAAATAAAAAAAGAAAACGTTAAGTCCAAGCAAAATAAAAATTTTCTAGTGAAGAGAAAATTAAAAAGAACATTTTTAAAATACACACAGCCAGAATATATGTTTAGGTCAAATTCTGTTAGCAAATTTCATTACGATATATTATCCATCACATTGTATCAAAAATAAGTGATATAGAATAAAGCTCACTCTGACATTTCTAAGTTTTAATGATAAAAATTTTCAAGTCGAGATTTAAGCTGCCATGTAAACACACACATTAAATGGGAAGTTTTTTAATAAGCGTGTTTAAAAGTTGAAAAAGGGAACCCTGAATGCTAAGACTCAACTGAAAATAAAACATGAAAAAACATTGTAATTTTAAGTAGAGAGGATGAATAATATCTACTATTTTGATATATTATTAAGTGGTTTAAATCAAACATAAAAATTCCTTTAATGTAATTCATAAAATATATGAATCACAAAAAACGGAGGTAGTTCAACAAAATATCGAAATCTTTACGTTTGATTTTACACTCGTCATTAATCGTAATAAAAACATGAACATTTAACGAATCACATAAAATCTAATGGTACATATAATGCAATTATATTGCTCTGTTCGAGTAATGAGATTTCTTTTTTTTTTAAATAATCGAAAGAACACTCTGGAAAAATGCGAAGAGAAACTTAACGTGTCGATAATTATTGATGGTTATTATAAGATGTAGGCTAGACGTAAGTGGCCATGGCGTTTGGTTGTGTACCACCTGCAGGTGTTGGTCCACCTGTACCTAGTTGTCGCATATTACTAGGTACATATTGACCAATAAACGAGCCGTCTTCAGTGAAACGTCCTAAAGATTTTCAAATAAAATTTATTAATCACCTTATCATATTATCTCTTAAATTAAAGCCTTAATAAAACGGTTAGAATATGTTTCAAATTCTTCATTATATATCAGGTTCATGTGAGCGCATGTGTGTGTATTATATAGATATAACTGCATCCCAGTAAATTTCAATAAATAAGCGCAATAAAAAACCATAAACGACAATAAAATAACAACAAAATAAGAAAACTTCCAACGGTGACGATTCAATCAATCAATAAATTCATAAATAAATAAATAAAATTAAAATAAATACCTTATTATACAAGAGTGGCATAGCCTTGTGATGTGTTCTCACCACCTTTTCGTTGTCTACCGTATTGCCCGATAAACGAACCGTCCTCATTCATACCTTCTAAACCCGAAAATAAAAATAAATAAATAAAAAAATGAAACTTAAAATAAAAAATTTATGCAGGAGAGTTTAAATTTATAGTGAAATAACTGACCTGTATCTCCTTCACCATATTCTGCCATGGAATCTGTATCACTTTCTGGACCAACTTTTGGTTCACTGCTCATTGAGGCTCTACCGTGAGATTTGTTATCGAGACTGGAAAGAAACATACATTGAAATCATCTTTTATAGCATAGCATAACATACACATTATGTATAATAACTTACATAAAAACTAACAAATTAGTTTTAAAACACTTAATTAATTAATAAATAAAAATCACACGCACTATAATATATTATTAAATAACTAAAATGTAAAAAACGCGCACGATCTAACATTAACGGTTTTTATGGCGCCATTTTAACACAACGAGCTATTAACCTATCATATAAATTACTCTTCCAAACAGATTTTGTAACGTTATTTTTTAATTCAAATACAAATTACATATACTTTCTTTGTTATTTATCTAATAATTGAATTTATATTAAGATTTATAGCATTGTGTGTATAAAATGTATGATTTATATAAGCACTAAACACATTAAGTTCTCCCGACGCCATATTGGCAACTACTAACGTATTTTGAATTGTATATATAGGTACATCATATATAAAATATTATTTTTTAATTTTGAAATTAAATAAATTTAAAACATATGTACAAACATGGAAAAAAATAATTAATTTATTTGTGAAATAAAATAAAAATCATGCTATTTAAAGATATAAGAATACGTGTGTTATTTAATACTTTGACTAGATATAGTAAAAACAAGTTATTGCATAATAAACAAGAAAAACAAGTGTCTCCCCTTGTAATGAATGTAATAAAATATAACTGCAAACAACATGCAATGTATATTAATGGAATATACATTTACATGGCGAGTTTTTAATATGTTTATATATTTTTTATGTGTCCCAGTTGAAGGATTATACGTAATGTTGCGCGTAATCGATTTAATAACGCATGCGTAAAATTATTAATACTAAATTTTATTACTTTATAAATAGAAACATATTTGTAATATTACTAAATATTAAAGTGGAACATGACATATTTATTTGATGCTAAACCTACATTCCAATGTTTACCAATAATCGTTTAAAAATTTCACCCCGTTATACTTTAGTTATGTATGTTTATTACTTTTGGCATGTCAATAATTTTTGAAAATAACTTACGGTTGAGAATATTCATGGAATCCGCCTTCTTCAGGATAATCATGTCGTCCATTGGCTTGTTCTCTTTCATGTACGGCATATTTTCCTCCTCGGTTGCGTTTTATAATGCAGACAATTATTAAAACAAGGAGTAAGAAAGCAATTGCTAACATCATTCCAATAAACCAACCAGCAGTAGCTACTTCTCTTGGTTGTATAATTGGGCCTTCTAAACAAACAAATTTAAAAAAAAAATCATTAGAAATTTTTTTTTTTTACATAACATTAATAACTTACCAACTCCGTATGTATTAACTTCTTGCACCGGACTTTCTGCAATATTATTACCATCAACAGCGACAAGTTTAAACTCGTATTCTTCATTAGGTTTCAATCCATGTACTTCCATGTAATTTTCGTTGATTTCTTCTTCAGTTTTTTGGAACATTGGTTCTCCACGAAGCCTGACGAAAACAAATAAATTAAATAGAATGGATAAAATTTTACGTTATTAATAAATTACCTGTATTTAACGTAGAAATGAGATCCAGGCTTTCCATTTGGATTGACATTCCAATCAACTCGAATCGTTGCGTATCCATTTTCAGTCGGTAATCGAGACCAAGAAAATGATGGAGTGTCTGGTTGAGTTGCTCCAACAGTTCGTGTTTTTCTTTCAATGAAATAACTGCAATATAAATTATTAATTTGATGTTGTTATTATATAAATCTATTAGAAATATACCTTTCGCCTTCGCCTTCTTTGGTAGTGGCCCGAACATGTAAACGATATTTAGTATCAGGTTTAAGACCAGACAATTTAGCGCTGTATCTATCAGCTTCAGTAATTTGTGGTACTCTAGGTATTAAATTGAGTACTTGCGTTCCATTAACAACTTGATAATAAATATTATATCCAGTTAAAACACCATTTGGTTGAATAGGTTTCTTCCAGAATAAATAAAACGCTGAAGAACCCATTGGTATTGCTTCCAAATATACGACTGGTCCAGGAACACCTTCAGGTGTATTAAAACTTAATGTTTCACTAGGTGGGCCATTATATCTTCCATTAAAAACGAATACTTTTGCGTAATTTTTAGTGTGTGGCACAAATTTAGTGACAAGAGCTCGGGTAGCGTCTCCTTTAACATGAATTTCACGATGATTTGATTCAGGACCGTATGAATCAGATGGTCCTTGATTGTATTTATCGCTATCAGTCCAAATCTCAATTTTATACCCTTTGAAATGTCCACGAACGGATTCTAAAGGTACAGGATTCCAGCTAAGTAATGCTTTTGTTGGGGCGTGAATATGAACTAAGGTTAAGTTAGTTGGAGCTTGTAATGGAACTGTAAAATAAATAAATTGATATATTTTTTGAAAAAATAAAAACGTTTAGTTTAAATTTACCATCTTCTCCTGAATATCCAATAACTTCCTTAGCCGCTACATTAGCTTCACCAAGTTCATTCATAGCAACAACTTTAATACGATATTGCTGAAAGACTTGCTGATCACGGACAACATATTTCGTTGTTCTCCAGTCTGGAATATTGACAACGGTATATTGTTCTCCTGGAATATCTCGTTTATATGAGACACGATATTGGAATTTAGGAGCTCCATGTTCAATTTCTGGCATGGCCTAAATTTAAAAGAACATTTAAAATCATGTATTTATTTTTTTATTAAATAAATAACTTACATTCCATGTGATTACTAAATTAGTAGGTTCATCCCCTTTGCCTTCAACATTTTCTGGATTTTTATGAGGTACTTCTGGTTGAGTTGTACAAACATCTGAATGTTCAGATGGTAAAGATTGTCCAATTTTATTCCATGCGACTACACGGAAAGTATAATTAGCCCATGGGTTCATAGCAACGTTGTATGTCATATCAGTTGCTGGTACCGAATCGTAGGCAACTTCCCAAGTATCAGGTGTAAAGCTAGTATTAAACTGAATTGTATAACGTAAAATTGGCGCACGATTATCACCCATAGGTATCCATTTAATTGTTGCGTCTTTTTTATTACAAGTTATACCTTGCAATATTGGTGGGTTTGGAACATCTATATAAATAAAATTAAAATTATTTATGCATTTATTTGTTTATTTAATCGAATATACCTTGTACGGTAAGAGTAGCTTGCGCGGTAGCTTCGTCCAAATCAGTTCTTGCAACACAAGTATAAGTACCAGAGTCCAGTTCAGTTGTTTTAAAAATAGTTAAAGAATAATCAGATGACCGAACAAATCGAGGATCCGAATCAAAATCAATTAATTGACCATTACTTAACCAATCTATTTGTAACGATAACTCATTATCCGCAACAGCGTTACATCTGAAAGTAGCTTGAGTGCCCGCAGCTACTTCGTAATCTTCCGGCGCATCCGTTATTCGAGTATGTTCTTAAGAAAAAATACATCATTTTAATTTAATAATTTTATTTTAAAAAAATATATATTATACCTTTCACCGTTAGCGTCCCAGACGCTTCGACGTTACCAAATTTATTCGAAGCATAACACGTATAATCCCCGCCGTCATTAAACTGAACATCTTGAATTTCCAAATCTCCACTTTCCAATACAGTATATCGTCCTCCAGTTAATTCTCGTCCACCTTTAGCCCATTTCACTTCAGGTTTCGGTGCACCAAACACTCGACATGTTAATGTAATTGTCCGTCTATCGACTGTTTCAGTTTCCTGTGGTGGTTCGGTAATTTCAGGGGCTAAAGCTAATACATTTACGTAAACGTCCTTGTACACATATCCTAGCGAATTGGTAGCGTTACAACCGTAATTTCCAGTATCATTTTTGCGTAATTTTTCAATAACGATACTATTAGGGGAAACTTTTCTACGCGGATTTTTAGGAGCTTCGGAGATTGGTTTTCCGTTGTATATCCATTTTATTTCTGGTTCAGGTACACCAGAAGCTTCACATCTGAATTCGACGGTTTCATCTTCAGCTGCCTTTTTGATCTGCGGTTCCACAGTGAAATATGGTACAGCTGGAATAAATTTTAATCAATTACGCGATGTTTTGGTTTAAAATATGACGAGCTTACCTAAAACTTGAAGATTAATGGAGTTAGTTAAGGCTTGTCCAACACCGTTTGAAGCCTCGCATGTGTATGCTCCTTCATCTTCAAATGTAACATGTTTGATAATTAAAGATTTTCCGTAGTTGCCTTGCGTTATTCTATCAGACGATTGAATATATCGCCCATCTTTCGACCATATTATCTGAGGTAAAGGTGTTCCACCATAAATACAATACAATTCAATTTTCTTTCCTCTTAAAGCAACTTCATTCTTCCTAGATACATATTGTTTTTCAGGCATATGTCGATTTTGCGAAGCAGAAATACCATTTGTAACAACTTGAAGCATAACTCTATTCCCTAATTTATATTCGTTTCTAAATACTGACGTAGCTGCACATGCATAATAAAAGTCTTCACTAGCATCATGTCGAGTTACATTCGAAAACCACAAATTTCCTTCAGGATCTAATGTCATACGTGAGTTATTAATTGATTTGATTCCACCGTCCATATTTTGAATAAGCCAGTAAACGTTTGGTTTGGGCCAACCATCTGGAGGCTCACAAGTCAATTTGTACGGATCTCCTTCATTTACGGAGTAGGTAATTGGTGGTGAATCTTTAAATGAATTTAATTCGGCTTTTCGAACGAACACGGAATTGGACGTTGCAGTACCCCAGTCATTATACGCGAAACATTGATACTGCCCTAAGTCTTCATTTTGCGGTTTTGATATAACTAAAGTACCACGACCCGGTTGTTGAGATATGCGATCGTCGTACGCTTGCCAATCAAAATGTTTACCGTTCTTTATCCATCGATATCTAAAATATTATTTACGATATATACCACTAATGTTTTATTATTTTTTTACTGTAACTTACTGTGCAGAAGGTTCACCCTCTGCCTCGCATTCGATTATAAATGGTTTATCATTTTCGTTATTTTGAACAGCTACTTGAAAAAGAAGTTCATCTGTGGGAGGCTGTTTTACTATCCGAGGGGGTGACTGAACTATTTAATAACAAAGTTCATGTAATTTAAAAAACTAAGTACTTTTTTGAATCACTTACTCAAAGCATACGATTGCCAAACGGATAATGCCAATATGAAATACACTAATCTATATTGCTCAACCATTTTAACTGAGGGATTTTATACTAGAACAAAAATATAAATAACAATTAATATTCCTTAATTTCATTTGAAGTCAATAAACTTAAGTTATTTTATGTTATTGTAGAAATATAATAATAAAATTGGCAAGTTTATAAAAAGGAAATTTTCTATAAATGAAAACTTACTAACTAAAAATAAAAAGTCAATGACATTTGAAGAGTAGAATTTTCGATCGAATAAGTTATTTGATACCCTGAGTAAGAGGGTAAGGGTTACAATGTGACTGGAAAACCACTGATGCACGTATTTAATATCCTATCTCAAACAGAGACGAATTAAGGGAATAGGGATTCAATTAGGGTAGTTGTTCCCCGATGCGCAATACAATAAAACGACAATTATTCATTTTAAATAAACTGCGATAATTTAATAATAGGAACAACTAAAAATATTATTTTTAAATTAAATTAATTTTTTTATAAGGGTGCGAAATAAATTTATCTGACCCTGTTCTCAAAGTTTTTATTACTTACGTCTAGTGAAAGTTAAACACTAATGCTTTAAACTATTTACCATTTTACTGGGTTTGATGTTTAAACAGAACATCAATTCCCCTTTATATATTGCATTTTATTATATATATATATATATATATATAAAAAAAAACAA
>NEEE01001065.1:110443-135125 GCA_002278615.1 Pogonus chalceus
AATTTAAGAAATATTTCAAATATTTTACGCTATGAAGATACATATATTTTATTATTCAACGTAATATACTGAAGTCTACTGATATATTTTTTACACAATATATTTTCAAAAACAAATAAATAGTATAACACACAAATTTACGTTCTGAAGATACACATATCGTAGCGACACACATGTATGTATATAGAGAGCATATTTAAACATATATAAATGATAAAAAGATAGTTCACACATCGGAAATAATGTGGGTGTAACTTCCTTAGCTATATCAGAGAATGAAATGTTATTTTAGTTTCCATTAAACAGTGAACAAATTAACTGCAATGACTGCAAAAGTGTTCATTTTTATTATTTCTTTGTGTTCAATCGCGGTGAGTTCGAAATTAATAACAGACATGGAAAATAAATAATTAAAATGTGTTATATATAGATTGCAACACCTTGGGAACGTGATCATGGGTGTCCTGCCTCTTGCAGTTGCAGGGAAGAACATTTTTCTGATTTAGCGATTGCTAGGTATACCAAACATCCAACACATCAAATAGATTCTTTAGCAACTGATTATCACGTTACTAACGATGTAAGATATATTTATTTAATTAATTTATATATTAAACGGTAATAAATTAATTACGCGGTAATCTGTGTTAAAGGTTTTATACGACGATGAAGAAGAAATGAAATTCGACGAAGAAAACCCGCTTTTACGCGTTGCAACATGCGTAATACAATTAGAAACAAACTTAAGCGATTATATAACAGAAATACCAAAAACAATTCAAGCTTTAAGTTTCGTTAAAAGCTCAAATTCCGGAAATAAAACATTAAAAATAAGTTATTTAGAACATTTCGATGAACTTATAGCTTTAGAAGTACAAGGTTCAGATCCGATTACAGAAAATTCCATTCCAAATGATTTAATAATCGAAATAGATGCAACAATTTTATCATTAAAATATTTAAATTTTGATATGGTCCGAATGAAAAATTCGAAATTACGTGAGATAAAATTACAAGATGAAACGGAAGATGTTGAAATTAAGTTTGAAACTGTTACGATGTTACAAAAAAAGGAAGCAAATAATGAAATTTTGCCGTATTATAAATATAAACAGATTCAGAAAAATTTAGAAAGTCCTATTTTAATCGAATTTACTAATTTAATACTTGTACGTATTCATTCTTGTAATTTACAAAATATTCATTGGGAAATGTTTGATGGATTACAAAATTTAAAGTATTTAATTTTAGAAAATAATAATTTAAAATTTATTCCGAATTTTGCGTTTTATGGAACTCCGAATTTGAAAACTTTATCTTTAGCGAGGAATAATTTATTGAATATACAAATAACTGATTTAGCGGGGTTACTTGAATTGGAATATTTAGATTTATCTCATAATAATTTTTCGCAATTATCTGAATTATCATTTCCGCCATTTCCAAAATTACAAGTTGCAGATTTTCGGGATAATCCTATAACAATTGTTTTTCCAAATACGTTTGATATTATGAACACAACTGATAGTATTATATTAGGTTCGCAAGAAATTCGATTACAATTATTACCGAATTCATTTTTGGGATTAAATAAATTAATTAAATTTACGATTAATAATATTGATGTTCCTATTTTGAAACAGGAATTATTAACAGGCATGCCAATATTAAAAGAATTAATTTTAACTGGATTTATAAATCGAATTGAATTTGATGCTTTCATCGAAGTCCGACAATTAGAGAAATTAATTTTAAGTAATTGTAATATTTATAATATTTCAATGGACGCGTTTTATAATTTAGATAAATTACAAGTTTTAGATTTATCTAAAAATCATTTAACGTATTTACCACCGAATATTTTCGATGATCAAATTGAATTGCGCGAGTTATTATTACAAGAAAATGAATTAACAGAGTTACCAAGTGATATTTTTAATAAAATTCCAGCGAAATTAATTCGATTAACACAAAATCCATGGCATTGTTCATGTGATATGAGTAATTGGGATCCAATGGTTATAAATAAAATAAAACAAAAAATATTTACATCGTGTGATTCCCAACATGATAAAGGTGTCGGGTGTGTTTTTGAAAAAAAATACGCGTATGTTTACGAAAATAAAATGGCTCCAAAATGTAATTCGCCAAATAAAGTTAAACATTTAACAGTTTTTCAAGCAATTCGACGGCATTTATTATGTAAAAATCATAAAATGAAATTACGTAAAAATAATATTAAAGAAATTATTGTTACAACGGAAAAAAATAATTTTAAACCAATTAAAATAAATAAAAATGTTAATGTTAATGAGTTTGAAAATTTGAAAAATATTAAAATTAATAATTACGAGCCGAATGATTTATTACCGGCGAAATTAAATAAATTTGAGCCTGTGAAACAAGATAATTTTGATCCGTTAAAAAAAGATCAAAAATATTTAGAATTTGAAAATTTGAAAAATCTGAAGAAATATAAAATTCAGGATGATAAAAAACCACCTTTTATGGATAATATGGATAATTTAGGTTTTTATTTTCAAGATCAAATTTATGAAAAAGAACATGAGAAACCGAATAAAAAATTAATTAAGAAAAAACAGACGATGCATAAATTAGCTAAACTCAAAAAATTAAGGGATGAACAAAATTTTGATTCATTTATTACACATAAAGAAATGTAGTATGTAAAAATATTAAGATAGATTTAATTTTGTATTTTATAAATACTTAATAATGTGTATATCATTATGTATTTTTTACGAAAATATTGAAAATAAAAAGTTCAATTTTATATAGAAAAATGTGTTTTTTTTACCTCTAAATAACGTAGCTACGGAACCTCTATAAATACTTCTAATTCCGCCTTCTTTATATAATTTTTTAACAACATCTAAAGGCCCATCATACATTTTAGTCGCAGAGCCTTGTTGAATCTGTAAAAGACATTTAATTCTTTCTCCAGGAGACATAATAATCGTGGTAAAAATGCCAGAAAAGGCACCAGCCGCGAAAGTTCTTAAAGTTTTCTGATCATCTAAGTCAGCTTTAAATATTTTTTTGCCGACACCATACCCAAAGAATGAAATAGCAAAAATAGGTGAAACCCCAGCTAAAGGTGCACCCATTCCCTTGTACAACCCACGAACCCCTTCATTTTTAACAGTTTTAGTTATACAATCCCAAGTGCCTGAGTACAATGGCGGTTGTCCTGGTTTTGTGACCATAGTTTGCAAACGGACCTTTGAAACATATTAATAAGTTAATAATAAAACGACAGCTGGTTTTATATTAATTTTACCTTGACAGTATCTAGTGGATGGCCCACTAGAACTGTACAAATTCCACCGAAACCACCACATACAAAATATTCAAAAGGATTCATTGGTGTCGACATTTTGATTTTTTTATTTAAGGCACTTAAGGTATGTTAAAAATACGGAGAAAAATTATATAGTTCTAATCACTAATCATACTTTCTCGACTGTCAGGGGCTGTCATTTGTGTTCAAAGTCCCTCTCTACAGGATTGCCATAATAAGTTCGTTTTCGAATCCGATAGGGGAAAAGATTTTAAGCAAAGGCAACATTAGCTGTCAACTATACAGTGAGTTTTGTAAACGAGTAACACCAAATGCAAATGCGCATGCTGCTTAAACTTCATTTATAATTTAGGTTATTTCTAGTTAATTTTCACATATAAAACAAATTATACAAATATGACGGAGCTTTTATTAGATCCAAACATTAGAGGTTGGGTGTTTTTACCTATTGTTGTAATTACCTTCTTAGTTGGCATAGTCCGGCATTATGTTTCAATTTTATTAACATCACAGAAAAAGGTTGAAATATTACAAGTCACAGACAGGTTTGTTATACATAATTAATGGTTGATTAATTGTTTACCGAATTATTTAAACAGTCAGGTAATAATTCGGGCACGAGTACTACGTGAAAATGCGAAATACATTCCAAAAAGTTCATTTACAATGCGACGACAGTTCTTCAATCATGAGGAAACAGGATATTTATGCCAGAAACGAGCACCAGTCTCTCAAAATCTTATGACTGATCCGACGATGATGACGGATATGCTAAAAGGAAATGTTACAAATGTATTACCTATGATTGTTATCGGAGGGTGGATCAATTGGATGTTTTCAGGCTTCTTGACAAGTTAGTATACAAAGTTTTAATTTAATTAACATATAAATTAAACTGATGATTTGTTACAGCAAAGGTTCCATTCCCATTGACTTTACGGTTTAAATCGATGTTACAACGTGGTATTGAACTAGCACACTTGGATGCTTCGTGGGTTTCATCTGCTTCATGGTATTTCCTAAATGTTTTCGGATTACGAAGTATATATGCCTTAGTACTTGGTGAAAATAATGGTAAGGACTTAAAAAAAAAATAATTTTACACATGTATTTATTTATAAAATATTTTTTAGCTGCCGATCAAGGCCGTCATATGCAAGATCAAGTTTCTGGAGCAGCAATGGCAATGCCACCAGATCCAAAAGTCGCATTCAAAGCCGAATGGGAAGCTCTAGAAATAATTGATCACCAATGGGTATTACAAGACGTTGAAAATGATATTATTGAAAATACAAAAGATAAAGCTAAGATGAATAATATAGATAATCCAGTTGATTAGCGGTACTTTTATTACAGTACAATTGTTTTCATAAAATGATTGTATTAGTGCACTTTCAGATCGATACAAATTTTTAATTTCAATTTTATACTTCGCCGCAGTTTGTAAATTTTAAAAACAATTATTTTTAAATAGTCCGAGCGACTTTTAAAAATAATGAAGGGCAGTTCCGAGTAATGATGCATATAGTGTAATATAATACAATTATTTTAAATGTAGTATTTATGTATATTTTAAAATTTTCTGGAATATATTTCAAGTAATTTATAAAATGATAAAAGTACCTATCAGTTTTATCCGTTGTTATTTATTTATTATATATCTGGTCATATAAATATATCAAAATTGTGCAATGCCAATTTTTAGTAAACTTGCAATAATATATTATGGGTTTTCAATTATTTAATCGTTGTCAATAAAGTGATATTTATAATAAATTGTTTATTTTTTAATTTGCCTGTTTATGTAAAAATGTTAATATATACATATAAAAATCATTTATATAAGTCAGTGTCTGTTTAATTTGATGTTTGTCGTACTGTGTTACAGATCACATAATAGTTCAAAATGTATTTTGTACATTTATAGACCATTAAATAAATTAGCCGTAATTTATAAATTATGTAATAAATAAATATTTATAATTATTCAATTCTTTTATTCTATCTTTTGTTTTCAGTGTTATGTATTTTAAAGTACCGTATAATGTATTTATTTTCTATTATCTCGCATAATTTTTTTCATTTATAATGAATTAAAAATTTAAATAGTAATTGAACTTTCGTAATTTTAAAAAAATAGTTGAATTATGTTTTTATTGCTTATTGTTAATAGCTATTACGTATTTTTAAATTATCTGGCATAAAATAAATATAATTTGCGGTGAAAATAACAGGAAAATGAAAAGAATGATAATGGGAAGAAAACAGACAAGGCGATCACAATAACATTAACCCCAACATATACAAGTTCAAAATATATTTATTAAAGTAACGAAAAATGAAAAAAATGTGCTTTCTTCAAAGATAATCCAATCATAAAATTGGAAATATTGAAATAAATACGAAATATTTATTTCAATAATAACAGGTACAGTTATTACCCATGTACAAATACAAAATAATAGGTTTCAACAATTATCACATCAAGTAACGAACAATGTTCGTTGTTTATTAAAATTAACTTACGATCATTAATAATCCTTCAATCAAAGAGAATTCAATGTTGTCGATTCATAAAAAACTCAAATAATTATCACATTTATATCAATGAAATGCTTATGAATTATTAAAATTAAGCATATTTGCTTTAGACAATTCTGAAATATTTCAAAACAATTAGAACGAACATTAAACAAAACAATTACGAGGAATTATGATGGCATATTTCTTAATGCCACACGTAGATATTGTGCCTCTGTGATCATTTCTTCCAATTCACGTGGTGGGATATCAGCATCCCTCTTATCATGATTTGCTAAAGCATCATAAATCTCATCATTACGCTTAAAATCATTAGGCACTCGTGGAATAATATGTATGTGAACATGCTAAAATATAAATAATCAACCATGTTTAGTTTTAAATTAAAATTATAAGTACTTACAGGGACTGTTTGTCCAGCATCAACACCATCTTGGCATACAACACTTGTAGAAGTTGTATTTCGGATCATTTCCATTAATTTCTCAACTTTAACAGATGCCTGCATCAAGTCCGCCTGTTCATCTGGGCGTAAATCAGTCAGCTTATTAACCTTTCTTTTCGATGCAATCAATACATCTGTTAATCGATGTTAAAAAAATATATATACAAATCAACAAAATAAAAAATTAACATAAAAAGGATACGGCCAGGTAAAACACATCGCAGATTTGTAAATGCAACAGAATGGAAGCTTTCATAAAAAATAGTGTCACGAGGAATAATTTTATCCGCAAATTCAAAGTGTTTAGTTGAGCTTGTATCAGGTAAATTATAATCAGTAGGTTTTGCAACACTACTAGACGAGAGACTGTAACAATCTGGGCGTCGATGTTCAAAAACAGGCATTTTTTGACGCACGTTATGAATAATTTCTTTTTTTATTTTTGCTACAGCAATGGCACCATCTTCTGAATATTCATCAGTATATTTCGGCAATTGGGCAATAATTTTACCCCATGGGTCAACAATCTATAATAAATATATTTATATTTTTTATATAATAATGTTATTTTTAGATAATACCATGGCTTGTCCATAAGTAATACGTTTTGCGTTATTACGTCCAACTTGTGCAGCCGCGATTACATAACATTGAGTTTCAATAGCACGTGAACGTAATAATACTTCCCAATGTGCTTCGCCAGTAGAATTAGTAAAAGCAGAAGGGAATAACAAAATATCAGCGCCAAGTTTACGCAAAATTGTGCTAAATTCAGGGAATCTAAGATCATAGCACTAAAGATTATACATTAAGAAAAATATGCAATTTGAAAAAAAAAGATACATATATTTTAGAAATTTCAAGGATACAATCCCCATGCCCAATTTTCCAATAGGGGTATCGATAGGAGCAGTAATCGATTTTCCGGGTACAGTACCCGCGGATTCACATAAGTTAATATTCATTTCAGGAATAGTAACATCGAACATATGTATTTTTCTATAAATACCGACTAAATTTCCTTTATCATTAATTAAACAATGAGTATTAAAAGTCTTGGTTTGAGTCTATATATAAAATACATATATCAATAAAATTATAAGTTAATTTTACAATATGTTTACCTTTCCAAATTCAGGAACGATCTCGTGGAAACCACCAATAGATATCCACATTTCATTTTGCTTTGCTAAAGATTTATACGTGGACATTAAATGACCATCAAAGCTTTCCGCTAAATCAATTGTCTCTTCTGGACATACCGACATAAAATCAGTAGCTTCAGGGAAAAATATCATTTTAGCCTGTAACTTTTTAGCTTGTTCAACTAAATTAATTACAGTACGTAAATTTTTATTTTTATCGTTTGTACATGTTGTTTGGCAAACAGCTACAGTAACACCGTCGATTTGATCCATGTTTCTAAGCGTAGAAAAACCTTTAATTTATTATAAATAAATTAATTTATACCAAATAATCTCAAACTGAAAGATGGGTTGTTATATATTGTAGGTTAACTATACAAGTAATCAAATATAGTTAATGATTTACGTTAACACTTACTTTTACAAAACAAGTAACGGTTCTTAAGTAATAAATTAAATAACATGACAAAATAACAAATGAATTAAATTAATAAAAGCAAAATTTATTTAACCCCGGTAACACCATGACAACATTACGCTACTAATGACATCAAAAGTATCGTTTATATGGGAATGTGACATAAATCAGCTGATAAGATGATATAATAAAAATTAAAATATATTACTTAATTTTTAACATATATTCACCTAGTTTAAATAAATACCCCCTACGTTTGAATAAATAAATTTATATATAACACGCATGCGTTAAAAAAAATACAAAAAATAAATATTACGATTGATTAAAACTTAAATAATCATTATAAAACCATTAATGCATTTTATCATTTATATAAGAATAGCATCTAAAATTCAATATTTTATTTAAACTTAAATCATATCCTGTTCTGGTTGATAGAATTTTTGGAAATGAGTCATATGTAATTCGGGATTATTGACCATATAATAATGGGATGGGCTGTGAAGTAACTTGCTTAAAGGAAATGTTTCAAGTTTAACATATTTTAAGATTATTGTGCAATCTAAATTTTATTTTATATAAAAATAGAAATATGGGTTTGCAAAAATTTCAAATCTATTTTGATAATCCTTCAGGTACGTATTTCGGAGGGCAAACACTTAGTGGAAAAGTGGAACTTAACTTGGATTCTGTTAAGAAAATAAGAGGTAAATATTTTTTTATGCATATAAATAGTAAAAAATTGGTTTAATAATATTTATTTTATAGGAATTCATATAGTTTTTAAAGGAGAAGCAAATACTCAATGGTCTGAATCTGAATCAACTACAAACAGCGAAGGGAAAGATGAAACTCAAACAGTGTCTTACAGTGGACATGAAGAATATTTTAATATTAATTATTATTTACTTGGAGGGCCGAACAGTAAGTTTTTCATTTATTATAATTAAAAAACCTTAGTATTTATAATAATTTTATAGGTGAACAAATTGAGTTACCAGCTGGCCAACATATATACCCCTTTACTTGTGCTTTGCCTCCAACTTTACCCTCATCATTTGAGGGTGAAGCAGGCTATGTCCGCTATACAGTAAAAGTAATATTAGATCGTCCATGGAAATTCGATCAAACAGTAAAAGCTGCATTCACTGTAATTGCACCATTAGATTTAAATGTAAATCCTCGAGTTAGAGTAAGTATATAACTACTATATCTTAGTTATAATATATGTTTTAATTAAGTTTCGTTTAGGAACCTGCCACGTTAACCATGGAAAAATATTTTTGTTGTTGGTGGTGTAAATCTGGACCATTAACCGGTATTGTTAAAGTTCCTTGCACAGGATTTGTATGTGGCCAAGTTATACCTGTTACAATAGAAATTGATAATGCGTCCACTACTGAAGTTAACGGAGTTACTCTTAAAATGACGAAGGTAATAATATTAAATTATTATATATTATTTTTATCNCGAAAAAATATGAAGTTAAATTACTCGAATATAAAGTTGGAACTGGTATTGGTGCTAGAGGGTCTAATACCTTTACGCAAAATTTAACTATTCCTAGTATTCCACCGTCGAATTTAGCTAATTGTGGAATTATCGATATTGATTACGAATTAAAGGTAATTTATTTAATGAATTTTATATTTAATTATATAACTTTATTTTTAATGTTTCAGTTCGAAATAATAGTTTCGGGTTTCCATCGTAATATGCATGGAAATATACCTATAATGATTGGAACTATTCCTTTAAATAATATGGTACCAATGCAACAACAGAGTACTACAATTGATATGAATGCTGGTGCAACTCAACCCTTATTAGGATGGGTTCCAGCTCCTGTTGGAGATACAGGAAATCCGTATACTTTACGTAAGTTTATTTAATATTATTAATAAAAAATATATATATTTATTGAATTATATTTTAGCTCCACCAACGTATGAAGAAAGCCAATTTGGAACAAAGAATATTTTAGATAGCAATGATTCAGAACATACGAAATTTAATAATAACCATTATTCTCCAATGTATCCAGTTTATAATTTTAATTTACCAATGGGTCAAATGCCTTATAATCCGTCTGCACCCGCACCGCCAATGTAGAAGACTTAAACCGAAAAAATGCTCATATTTGCCTATAAAAAGTTTGAAAACTGACTGGTTTTTTTGGGTTGCTTTATTATACATTTTTATTTTTTATGTATTGTTTTTTTGATGAATATTTTAATACATATATGTTTGCTGTGAAATTTTTGTTTATTTACTTTTCCTTACACCAAAGCACTTTCTTTACCCTGGTTTTATTTGAAGATGTTTCATTCAAAATTATATTTAAAACACAATACAAAAGTGTACGATGGGTTGCAATGAGTAAATATAAAATAATTTGACGTTTCTATTCTTAGAATCAGCTGTCATTCTCTTTATTTACAAAATATTAATTTTCCATAGTAAATTTTAAAACCGTAGTGTTCTAAGTTTTTATTTACAATTGTTTTGTAGTTCTTATCAGCATGACAAATTTATAATGGCTGGATAAAAATATAGGTCATTAGTTTTTCATATAATTCAAATACTTAAGAAATTCATTTAAAGTGCTTCACAAAATATATAATAAAAAAAGTATTAAAAAAAATAATCATAATATAAAATGGCAAATAATTCCAGTATTCATATACAATTTGATAAACTATCAAATAAGTACACAGGCGGAGATACAGTTTCCGGGAAAATTAAAATACATTTTGAAACTGTGGAAATATTACGAGGTAGTATTATAAATATACTTTTATCAAATATATTTTATATAATTTTTATATTTATACAGGTATTTCAGTTGAAATCAAAGGTGAAGCACATTGTTCATGGAGCGAAACGGATAGTTTAAGTTCGGATAATAATTCTGCAACATATGTCGGTAACGAAGAATATTTTAAACATAAATACTACGTAGTTGGAGATGATTATGGTATTTTATATTTAGTGTTAATCGATAGGCGTTTATTGATTATATTTTCATTTATAGGTGATACGTTAGAGATACCTAAGGGCCCTCATACTTATAAATTTAAATATGTACTGCCAAAAGATATACCGTCATCAATAGAGGAACAATATGGATATATTCGATATACAGTTAAAGTTAATTTAAACCGTCCATGGAAGATGGATAATTCAGAAACTGCAGCATTTATTGTTGAAACACCTTTAGATACTAAAAATTATCCAACGACAAATGTAATTACTAACATACGTTGCTACAATTAAGATAAAAATCTATTGTGAAATATTATTTTTCAGGAGCCTGGTACAATATTAACAGAACAATTTTTTGGGTGTTGGTGTTGTAAATCTGGTCCACTTACAGGAATTCTTAAAATACCATATACTAAATTTAAATGTGGTCAGATACTTCCAGCAACTTTAGAAATAGATAACGCCTCGCAAGTTGCAGTCCGAGGTTTAACAGTGAGATTTAATAAAGTACCTAGTATATTTAAATTTATTACCGTTACATGATCTGTTATTATGACTAGTTATTATAAGTTGCGCATACCTATTTGATTAACTATTTAAAAAAACATACTAGTCGTAATAATCTAATGAAATTTGTTTAATTATTTCATAATTTTATTATAAATTTATTTAGGTTGTTAAATACAATTCGTCGTTCCCAAGTAGTAAAATAAAAACGGAGGAAACGGAATTAGCGAAATATATAATAAATACTCCTGTAGGACCAAGATGTTCCTTAACTTTAAATCAAAATATAGAAATTCCCGAATTTCTTTTATGCAATATATTTGCAAGTAAAATAATTAATTTGGGATATGAAATACAGGTATAATTATCTTAATGAATTTAAAAATTAATTTGATGATATATTTTAATTTAAAGGTTGTTATCGATGTTGTTGGATGCCATATTAATGTTAAAGGAAGCGTGCCAGTATATCCTGATATTAATAATTAGCTATCATGGGTTAATTAAATAATTCTTATTAAAATACGAATCATTTTAAGGCATGGTTGAGTATTTATTGCATTTATACATTTTTATATTAATATGATCTATTTTTATATACAATATATGTATATTATATATTAAAAATAAATAAATTAAGTGCTTATATTTTATATATAATCGAAATGTACGTTTATAATATTATTTTTAAAGCTTATTCATATTTTATAATAAAATAATAAATAATCCAAAAATTAGGGGTTGTTATTTTATCCTAACATATATACTCCGAGTAAAATCAATTTTTATGGAATGCGGTTATGTAGGAATTTATTTGTAAAGTTAAAGGTTGCAATTTACTGATTGTGTATGATTTAGAAATATGTTGCAATTTATTTTTGAGATAAATATAGTTTCTATATGCAACCTGCGAACGGGCAAGATATTTTAAAGTGATTACGTCATGACGGTCACTGTTCTGTCAAAACATTGAATCACTAACAACAAATGTAGCGAGTAAAAGGACAACTCGCTTGATTCGCACAAAATGAACAATATTGAAATAATTTTTGATAATCCTTCCGAAATTGTATATAGTGGTCAAATATTAACTGGAAGGGTTGAAATAAATACTGATTCAACTAAAAAAATAAAAGGTAATTATTATATTAATCCTTTGTCTTTTTTATTTGTTGATATTTGTAAATCCGGTTTCTGCAACATACATAATTTTAATTTGATTCAACAGCAATATCAATACAATTTAAAGGCGAAGCAAGGGTAAAATGGATACAAAAAGAAAAAATAAATGATAATTCAAAACAACAAATAAAAAATGTGGCTTATACCGGAATAGAAGAATATTTTAATAATAATTTTTATTTATTAGGATCTGCGAACAGTATGTATTTCGAAATATTTTTGAATAAAAAATTTTTAAATATTTTTTCTAGGCCCTGCTGTTGAAATAAAACCAGGTAAACATAAATATGATTTTAATATTTTAATACCGCAAACTGCGCCTTCATCATTTGATGGTGAAAAAGGATATGTTAAATATAACGCAAAGGTTACAATAGACAGACCATGGAAATTTGATAAGATAATAAATAAAAATTTTACTGTGATATCGTTGTTAGATTTAAATTTTTGTCCATGGATTCGGGTAAGTTATAATTATTTTAAAATGATATATTATTTAATAATTATTTTTATTTTTAGAATCCTGTAGTTTTAGCAATAGAAAAAAATTATCATTGTTGTTTTTTTAAATCCGGACAAATAAATATACGAATTTCTGTTCCGTATTCGGGGTACGCGTCTGGCCAAGCAGTATTATTTAATATAGAAATAGAAAATTCATCCTCAACTAGTATTAGGGATATTAAGTTCAGTCTTTTCAAGGTAATTATACAATTGTTAAATTTATTTATAGAAATGTTATTTTTATTCGTTTTAAGACGGTCACATACCATTCTAAAATCCCGCGTCAAATTTCTACTCAAAATCAAGAAAAAGTGACACAATTTAAAAGCGGTCGATCTTTCGGAGCAAGAACAAATAGCACATTTAATGAAAGATTTATTGTGCCATTTGTGCCACCGTCGCATATGATCAATTGTACAATAATAGATGTTAATTATGAAATACATATAAAAGTGAAATTTTCACGGCCACATAAGAAACGCGTTGTTGTTCTTCCAATAGAAATAGGAACTGTTCCATTAGCAAATATGGAGTCAACGACTCTTAGTGATCAAAATACTACTATAGGGTTAAATTCTACGCAAGGTCAGCAATCAATTGGGTGGAATCCAAATGTTTCGGATAGCTCTACAGCCTTTTTGTTGCGTAAGATTTTATTTATATTTCAAGCGTTTTCAAAATATAATAATTATTTTTTTTTAGCGCCTCCAAGCTATGATGAAACCATTGGTAATAGGCCTTCAACTAGTATAGAAAATCGCGATCTTCCAAGTTATCCAGGAATTAAATTAACAGTATCTCCCTCAGCCCCAAGTGATGTTAATATTCCAGGGCCATCTGCACCATTTCTTCCAAAATAAGAAATAACGTGTTCATTTTTATTTTGCCTGTTTTGTGATATTTTTAAATAATCTTTAAGTACATATCTCAACTTTTTTTATAGAACTCTTTTATATAAGTTTTTTAATTATCTTATTAATTCTTTATGTAAACTTTTTTATAGAATAAAGTTTTAGTCAATTAATTATTTATTTATTTATTCCTTGTATGTATATTTTATTTTTAATACAGGTATGAAATAAAAATTACGCGCGTAAAGATGAAAATTATTAATTTAAAAAACCAGTTAATTGCTATGAAGATACTAGATACCTGTGAAGGTCGCTCTTAAAAACTTCTTACTTTCCAGTAATTTATAATGACGTCAACTATTTGAGTACAAGAAACAAACACATACAAGTGTATTATTATAGTATAAGATAAATAAAAAATTGTTTAGATATTAGTATTACATCGCTATAAATATAATCTAATTAACGTAGCTACTCTAGATAAAATTTATTTAATTAATTTAGATAAAACATTTATAGTAAATTCATGACGGAGTACAGTTGTGTTATATGTATACAATAAAATTAATAAATTTTTAATAAAAATGGGAATAGAAAATTGTCAAATATATCTAGATAAACAAACAGCCATTTATAATCCAGGTGAAACTGTTAGTGGAAGAGTTGAATTTAATTTTGATTCAAATAAAAAAATACGAGGTAAAATATAACATAAATATATAAATGAAACGTTTAATTTTAGTTAAAATTTAAAGGTGTTGGAGTTTCGTTTAAAGGCCAAGCTAATGTTTTTTGGAAAGAACGAAAAGCTGCCGCAAGACAAGGTAAACGAAAAACTAAAAATTATAAAGCCAGTGAAACTTATTTTAATAGTACATATTTTTTAATCGGAGGAGAAAACCGTAAGTTAATAAAAATATATATCTATGGAATTTTATTTAATTGTATTAAATTCGTAGATGACCCAATTGAGTTAGTAACTGGTAAACATGTTTATAACATTTCTTGCGTATTACCATCAGTATTACCTTCATCATTTGAAGGAAGTTTTGGTAACATTCGTTACACTATAAAAGTAACATTATATCGCGCATGGAAGTTTGATCAAACTCTTAATACTTCGTTTACAGTAATCGAACAATACGATATTAATTTGAATCCACAATGTCGGGTAAGTATTTCAATTTTAAAAACAATTATTTATTAAATTGATTCATTATATATAGGAACCAGCAGTTTTAAATATGGAAAAAAAATTCCATACGCTATTTCAACAAAGTGGACAATTAAATGGAACATTAAAACTCCCTCGTACTGGATTTGTTCCTGGAGAAAATATTCCAATGGTTCTTGAATTGAATAATAATTCTGATGTTTGTGTTAAATATATTAAATTAAAATTGAAACAGGTATTTAACGAAAATAATTATTTGTGTTGATTAATTTTATGTTTTTATAATTTTAGAATATATTCTTTCACGCACAAACTCCTCGACAAAAAACTCGAAAAGTTGATTTAACACTTGGTGAAATAAAATTTGATAGTCCTGTTAAAACTATAGGTCAAAATTCGTGTAGTCAAACTTTTACGGTACCGCCTTTAAATGCTTCGAATTTACAAAATTGCAATATTATTGATCTTAATTACGAATTGCTGGTAATAGAATTTATTTTATATTATTCGATATTAATATTAAAAATATATTTTTTTAGTTAATATGTGAAGTTAATGGTATGCATAGAAATATGTATGGAGCATTACCAATTACAATAGGTACAATTCCATTTATAAATATGCCAATGCCAATAATGCCAGTTGCTGGTACTTCACAATCAACTAATATTAATTATGGAAGGGTTTCAGCTCCACCACCTAGACCTCCACCATTTGATCCCGCATTAATGCGTAAGTTTATTTAAAAAAAAATAATTAATAAAACAATTGAAATATTATTGTATTACAGCTCCACCAAGTTATGAAGAAAGTCAAATGGGAACAATAACAACAGATAATTTTGGACTGAAAAATGCATCATGGACTCCATCTTACCCACCACAAAATTTTAATACGGGTTCAACAACTTCTACGATTCCCGAAAAAAAATAATTTAGTTCTATTTTTTACAATTTATGGTATTTGTTTATAAAATTGTTGTTATATTTTGTATTGTATTTTTATAATAAATTAATATTTTTAACTTTTATTTTTTGCTCTTATTTATAATCGATGTAAAAAAAATTGATGGATCAGGGGGGAGAGACAATTATCTAAATAGACAGACAAGAGGCGCCTATAGGAGGCGCATACCGACATAATTTATTGTTATAGCAAAGATAAAAAAAATCAAATAATTTCAAATATTTGTCACATCAGTGAAGTACTTCTATTTAAAAATGATAACAAAAATTGACGAATTGTAAACTTGATTTACAACTTCGAGGAATTCCGATAATTATTAGATAAAAATCAAACTTATACAATTAATATTATTAGTACAACGCCACATTGCAGTTATTTTTAGACAACGCAGTGTAACTATTCTCGAAGCAGTTAAAATTTAACTACTTGAATACTTATTTAAAATAGAAATGGGGTTAGAAAACTGTCAAATATACCTGGATAAACCCTCAGCAATTTATTTTCCAGGTGAAACTGTTAGCGGTAGAGTTGAATTTAATTTTAATTCGCCTAAAAAAGTAAGAGGTACGTCGGTTGATTTATATTTATTAAAAATATTCGGTTACGAATATTATTTTATAGGTATTGAGATTAAATTTAAAGGCCAGGCAAAGGTACACTGGAGTGAAAGTGAAACTATAAGGAGGAATGGTAAGTCAGAATCAAGAACAGTTTATTATGATGCGGAAGAAAATTATTTCAATAATATATATTATATACTTGGTGGACCAAATGGTAAGTTTATAGATTAATTTTATATGAATTTCGTTGTGATTCAATTAATATTTTAGATGATTCTACGGAAATTCCACCTGGATCACATGTTTATAATATTATGTGTGTATTACCTCCAGTTTTACCATCATCGTTTGAAGGAGACTATGGTTACGTTCGTTATACAGTAAAAGCTACATTAGTACGTCCATGGAAATTTGATCAAACAATAAAAGCGGCATTTACAGTAATTGCACAACACGATCTTAACTTATCACCAAGATGCAGAGTAAAAACAACGAATAAATGAAATAAACAAAATAAAAACCTACTTGTATTACAGGAACCAGCTACGTTAACAATGGAAAAGCACTTCTGTTGTCTATTCTGCAAATCTGGACCTTTAACTGGTATCTTAAAAGTCCCTTGCACAGGTTTTGTATCTGGTCAAACGATTCCAATGACACTCGAAATTGATAATGCGTCTGATGTTGATGTGACTGATGTTAAAGTCAAACTGAAAAAAGTATTTAATATTAGTGATAAAGTCGTATGGCATAACTTCTTTAATTTAATTAATTTTTAGATAGTTAAATATCATGCGAAAACTCCTAGTCATAGAACAAGAAGTGTTGATGTAACGATTGCTGAAATTAAATTCGAATATGATATTAAAGGTAAAGAAACAGGTACTCGGAATTTAAGTATGGTTGTACCATCGCTACCTGCTTCAGCATTACAAAATTGTGGTATCATGGATATTGACTACGAAATACGGGTAATTAGATTATAATTTAATTTTTTTATTATAAATAAATATTTTTGATTTTATATTTTAGATAACAATTGGAGTTGCTGGAATGCATGCAAATATGACCGGATATTTGCCAATTACAGTTGGAACAATTCCTTTAATAAATATGGTTCCGATTCCTACTCCACAACATTCAATAAACGTTAATATTGCTAATCAACAACCAACTATTGGTTGGATGCCTGCTCCACCTAATACTCCACCAATTAATCCAGCTTTAATGCGTAAGTTTTATTTAATAATTAATTATTATAAATATTTAATTTAAACTTATTATAGCTCCACCGTCGTATGAAGAATGTCAATTTGGTGCAAAAACTATTTTAGAAGATGATGATACTAAAGATACAAGATTTAATAACGCTCCTAACTGGGCTCCATCTTATCCCGTTTATAATTTTAATTTTAATCCTAGTGCACCTAGTACTTCATTCGAACCTGCCAACCCCTCAGCTCCACAAAAAGAATAAATAATAATAATTGTGTTATATACATATTGTTGCCTTTGATATTTGTGCGTGCATTATTTTTATTTTTTTACAATTTTGAATGTATTTATATATTCTATTTTTGATACATACATATACAATTTTATAAAAATATATTATATATATGATACATATGTATATTTTTATTAATATGCTATACAATAAATAGATGTGTGCCTTTTATTTTATAATGGTTTTATTATAATTATAAAAAAATATTACATGTTTCTAAAATACAATCATCATAACTAGGTGGTGCTAAAATATAAATAAAAAAAATCAATAAAATATTCTGTAACTTTCATATAGTAACTCACCAACAAAATCAGAATGAAATAAAGTATAAGGTGATGGAATATTAACTTGTTGTAATAGTTTCTCATAAATAACAAAACATGATGAATTTATTTTCGAAGTTCCTATAACAACAGGTATCTTACAAAACATGTTTTCATGTGACCCGGTTGTTTTAATAATAACCTACATAAAAAATAAAATATTTATAATATAATTTAACGAATATTTTAAATAAAAATAATTACGTGTAACTCGTAATTAACATCGATAATATCACAATTGATTAATTTCGATGGAACAAAATACGGGACTGCAATGCATTGGTGATAAGAACTACAAGATTTTGGGTGAATTATTATTTTAATTTTAGCTGTTGTTATTGGAATTTGTTCGATTTTTATATTTTGATTTGGTATAAATGCTTTATAAGTCACTATCTGAAATATATTTTTCGATGTAGCTATATATGTAACCAATTTTACTTGTATGGAATTAAACATACTTCCATTAATTTAATTTGAATTTCATTTATTTTAAAATGAGTTCCATTTTTAATATCAATTTTAACTGGTATGTTTTGTCCAGGAATATATCCAGTACGTGGTATTTTACAAATTAATTCTAAAATTCCTTTTTTCGATAAAAAACTACTAAAAGTTTTTTTAATTTGTAAACTTACAGGTTCCTATAAAGTTTATAAGTTAAATATAACTCAATAAATCGATTACAAAAACTCACAAGATATTTGCGATCTAATAAAATATTAATAGGATTTATCACAGAAAATTGCAAATAAAATTTTTGAGAAATTTTCCATGGATATTTAAATTTAACTTTTATCGAATAAATTACAGATCCTTTTGAACCGGTATAACTTGGCGGTAAATCAGTTGGTAAATTACAAGAAATTTTATGAAGATGAATTCCAGGTTTTAATTTTACAATTGAATCTAAAATATTTACGTAAAATAAATATATATCGAATATAAATAAATAAATCAAGTACTGTTTATTCCGTTAACTATTAAAAAATTATGTTTGAAATATAATTGAAATCCTTTATAAATTTTATAATTATGATTTTGATAAAGTCTCCATTTAGTGAACGCTTTCCCTTCAAACGTAACAGATATTTCTACAATAGAAATAATTATAATCAATAAAAATTTATTAATTCGTTATATTAGCTCACTTTTTAAAGATTTCACTTTTTCAAAATTAAACACAACTTTGCCTTTCACTGTTTGTCCGGGTATATAAATCGCGCTAGGATTATCAAGGCGAATTTCACAATAATCAACTCCCATTTCGTAGAAATATACCTGTTCGCCTATTCGGTTTCTAATTAATAATGAAGCTGAACTTATCTTCTTGGATAAATGCATTTATTTTTATCAAATTGTCGCATAACTATGACGTAATGTTTTTTTAAAATGTTGTTAGTATACAATTGTGAATCATTGTTATGATTTTATGGTATTCAATTATCAGATACAGGGAAATAAGGTATTTTAATTGATATTTTATTAAATTACATCTTTTTGTTTTACATTAGAGATAGCGCAATAAAAATATTTATTTATAATCAGTTCTGATAAAATATACTTGGAAAAAAGTATTTTGATATACTAAATATTGCAAGGGTTTCTATATAGGTGATTTATTCGAAGGAAATTAGTGGTAAGACACACGTGTGCCTTGAAATAAGTAAAATAATGCTTTCAGATCTCCGACCTCAAGACAAGAAATGAAATCTTATAAATACACGAAATCGTATATTCACTTCCTTGCCTATTCAATTACACATTATTTTATACTTCATTTAATATCCGATTTTGTAAGTTATACCATTTTACCGGTGATAATAATTGTATTACAACTTACAACCGTTATGTACAAAATTGTAAATAATAGAAAAATTCATTTGTACATATTTTTCTTATAATAACAACAAAATAAGTTGTTACTATGCATTTTATATAATAAATAAACAATATATTATGTACTAGTCATAAATAATAATAATAAAATTAATAACATACCTAATTAACAACAAAAAACACAAATATATTATCGACAAAAATTCTAACACAAAAATAAAATTTGGTTAAAAAACATTTTCTGTTATTATAGCAACAATAGTTTAATAACTTTTTATTGGAAACGTTTTCATGATTGTTATATTTAATATTTATCAAAAAAATAATACTTAAATAAAGGACTTACCTAAAGAAAATCGAAAAAAACGGCACTCGGAACGAAGGACACGTCAAAAAGAAATGATGCTAATCTATAAACAAAACAAAAAAACTTATTAGAATCTAACTTATATACCAATAAAATTTCGAAATTTGGGCCTTATATCTTTTCAAAAATATAAGTTTTGTTGTAATGTCTGAATGCAGTAATGCCAATTTGTTGCACAAAACAAATTGGAATCCAGTGAAGATACCACCAAATGTTTGTAACAAAAAGTTTGGTTAAGTTATGTTTTCTTAAAATTATAACAAATTTGTCTTTGTTTTTAAAATTCTTATGGCCCTATCTCTACTACATATCTTAATGATTATAGAATGTAACAATAAATTAAAGATCATACCTGATTTATATCGAAAAAAGTTTAAGATAAAACACAGTATTAAAAATGGCGGAATGATCAACTGACATTTAAATGCAATGATACCAATTTGTTAAACAAAACATTTTATAACATCTAGTGGAGATACCATTCAAAAATTATAGTTGAAATTTTGATTGTATGTTTAAAATTTTAATAAAATGCTTAAATGTTTTTAAAAAGACTTAAAGGAAATGCTAAATATGTTTAAAAAAGGATTTGAATCAAAAAGTTTGGTTATTATATATTTGTTTTAATTATGTGACAAACTGAATTTTGCTTTTTCAAATTTTTATAGTTCTATATATACTAGATTTATTACTGATTATAAAAAGTAACAATAAATTAAAGATCATACCTGATTTATATCGAAAAAGTTTATAACAAAACACAGTAATAAAAATGGCGGAATAATTAGCTGACGTTTAAATGCAATGATACCAATCTGTTAAACAAAACAAGTTATCGGAATCTGATGATACCATTCAAAAATTAAAGTTGAGAATTTAATTATAAGTTTGATATATTCATAAACTGATTAAAAACTTTTAAAAAAACTTGGCGGAAATGCTACATATGTTTAAAAATGCATTTGTACCGAAAAGTTTGGTTAAAATTTGTTATTTTAATTTTGTAGTAAATATATGTTTGTTATTTCAAATCCTAATAGTTCTATGCGTACTTTATATCTTATTGATTATAGAAAATAACAATAAATAAAAGATCATACCTAATTTATGCCAAAAAACAATTAAGACGAAACACAGAAGTAACAATGGCAGATTAATAAACTGACGGTTAAATGCAATGATACCAATCTGTTAAACAAAACAACAAAATTAGAATCAAATCTAAAAAACGCGCCTTATAAACACATAATCAAACTTTAAAAGATTAACTCAAGTAAATGTAATGTAAAAAGCAAAACAACCGATAAAAAAATCTTTCTATCCCATACAAAGAATTACTTTAAATGTATCTCCCTCTTCATTTTATTCTCAATGTATTTAGATGGAAGTTTTTGAAACATAAATGTATGAAATACGGTAGCGCCTGTCACTTTGGTAGTGTTCAGTCAATCCGAAAAGATGATACCGATTAAGACATGCGAATAGTGACAAGTGTATTATAGAGCAAATCAGAAATGCATCATACATGTATTTTGAATGTATATATAATGCACTGTCGAATATTTCTCGTTTAATTTCTTTTATTTTTATTGCTTTTTAATGTTACTCAACAGTCTTTATTCTTCTTAACTAAATTATATATGTATAATAACGCTTATTCTAAAACAAAACTAATAAGAAATAAAACTTACATTTTGTATAGGTATGCTTCAAAAGTTTACAAAGACACTAATCAGGGCTAATTTAGGGCACCGCATCTGAAAATAAAAGAAATTAATGCAATATCTTTTCTGATTATCTTATTATTATTTTCAAAACTATTAAAATAGTTTTTGCATCAATTCTGCACTTTATTTATTAAATTTGCGATGTATCAAATAAAACTAAACATAATTAATAAAATGATATGATTTTATTTCCAAATTAAATGAAACTATTAGTATTTTAGCTTTTACACAATTCTAACTATTTATTCTTTAGTTTTTTGGTTTTGGTTTAAAGCCTTTTGGGTTTTTAACGGTTCTAGGACGTCTGACTTTATATATTAACCTGTTCTTAGTAAAAATTTTATAACTATTTATACTAAATTGATGATAAACATTTTCTTTTAATCTCATTTCAAAATGATTTGGAAAGTATTTCTGATACATTTCTTCATCAATTTAAGTTTTTATAGAAAATTATTTAAACGGATAGTTATCAATTAAAATAAGGTTTAAACAGAATTGTAATAAAATATGTTTTGAATAGAAAATATATGGTGAAGATAAAAAAAAATGTATACAATATTGTTTTTAATTAAAAAATAATTCAAAAAGAGAGACAATAATTTAGGGGAAAATATAAAATATAAGGTAATTAGTAAAGTTAAATGAAAAATTATGAGTATTTTTTGTGTCGCATTGTTCAGATTAAAGGAGTCTGCTATTTTTATTATTAAAAATTTCCATTTTAATTGCAGTATTACGGTTTTCATATCAGTATGCTAATATTAAAATAACGTTCCGTTGCTGTACGAAGCTATAGTTATTCAATTTGAACAGACAACGTACTAAAAACAATATTCAGCTTGTTGAATTTTTATTAGCATCGATAATTTTGCTAGATTTTATTTACTGGTTTGTTTACATTTTCAGTTTACTTATAAATGTATGTAAATTGAATTTTTGCGGATTTTATTTTCATTATACACCGGTCCCTACCCTCAAATTAATTAATATTCATATAACTATACAACACTTTTAAATCTACCATTATTTCGGATCATTTTTATTTCAAGAAAATTTATTTTCTTTTTTCTACTTCTACAACTAATATCATGTATTAATGTTTCAACAAAAGGCATTCAATATATGTTACAATTGAACCTTTAACTTAGATAATGTATACAATCACTAGCAAATACATATATTAACTAAAATATTCAGATAAAGTAAAACACAACTTTGATATCTATTGGTTTAACTGAATTTAACTTTAACATATACCTAACTTAAGTAAATAATGTTCAGACATTCTAAACAATACCGAAAAATCCACATTACCGCTATCATATATATATATCAATAAATATATACATATTTCAGTTAAGATTTGAATAGAAGTATTTATAAATTTACATTTCCGTAAACATCGTATGTTTTTGTTTAAATTTAAAGTTTAAAAATAAAACATTGACAAAAAAAATTTAAGGAAGATAGAAAAAGATTTTTTAACACATTTGGGGAAATTGAGTTGAGAGTCTATTTAAAAATAGCTCCGCCCTTCGAAGGTATTAAGACACACCCCCAACTTCTTACCGATATTAAAAGGTTCTTAAACTGTAAATACGGATGAAAAAGTTTTATGAAGTTTATGTAAGTTTTATTAAATAGTTTGTTGAATCTTCGTCGATTGAAGTATTAATGACGTCATAAATGCTAATAATATATAAATTATATTTATAGAAAACGAAAAAGCATATGTTAAACAGTAAGAGAATACTATAAAAAATATCGAAGGGGGAAGTATATTACAGAAATAAAATGAAGGTAAACAATAGGAGATTTAAAAAATATTTATTATTTTTTGAAGAATGAACCATGTCGAGATTGAAGTATATACGCCTATAGAAAAAACAGAAATCCCATTTTTGAGCCATTTCTTGAAGCAAATGGCGCGAAACGAATACAGTTAAAGCAAATGTACTGGTACGGTGGGAGCTGGCATGGGTTTTCTTACACACATTTCAATGCAATACATTGAAAATTGAGTCATTATTTTAAATTCTCCACTATAAAAGGTTACGGGGGAGGATAAATAGTTGTATAAAAAGAATATTCCGTTTGAAATTTTTTCTTCTACCCCCAAATATATTCAATATTGTTTCTATTTATTTCAATAAATTTATTGTTTTTACATTTAACATATATATTTTATTTATAAATACAACATGATCATCTTTAACTACTAATAAATTTCCAATCATTCCTACAAAAAACTTATTATTATTATTATGTTAGTTAAGAAAAATCAATTTAAATTTACAGGTATCCCTTGAT
>NEEE01001065.1:141556-154682 GCA_002278615.1 Pogonus chalceus
ATATTGAAAATTGTAACTAGTATAAATTAAAGAAATACAAATAATATTTTTACGCTAGGAAATATTTTATGGTTTTCTTTTGATGACTGCATGCAGCAGCCAATATGTCTTCGTTTTAAATGAGGGATAAATATTAAAATATTGATTATTAAATTGGAATATTACTTGCTCTATTTATTTATTTTATATTTTTATATTTTAATAGAAATTATTTCATTTCTTCATTTTCAATTTCGTTTGTAATAATGACTGCACGCAGCAGCACCGTAGCGTGAAATTATGGCGCCCAGTGCGAAAGGATAAAAAAATTGTCTTTCTACACCTTTATCTTTCGGCGCCTTTATCATCCGGCGCCTTTTTAATTCGGCGCCTGGTGCCGGGGCACCGCTCGCACCACCCACGCTACGGCTCTGCGTGAAGCTAATGAAATAAATATCTTCCGGTTTCTATTCTAATTTCAATGGGAAATCAGAAATATACCTTTGAAATTAGTTTTAATAAAATAATATTTATAGCTGATCTTAATATTATTCATGCTTGAATTATACGTGCAGTTATAGAAATATATAACACACTTATAAAATCTGTTCTTTTAATATGTTATTAGTTTGTCAAGTACCGATTTTTTTGAAAAACATTCATAAATTATTATTTTAATAAAAGTATCCCAAAAGGGTCGGGGTATTTCCGAAGTTTGGAAATCTCTAGAACATTTCAATCGCAAAATTTAATCGTTGAAGATGGTCTTTTGGTTTTAATTCTAATTTTGTAAGGTTTAAGATGCAAATCCTTCCTTATAATTCTTTGTTAAAACGATTCTCGAAAGTTTAATTCTTGACCCTTTTGGGACACCTATATATCAACAGCAATTCTAATAGTTTTTTTTTTTGTAATAATATATGTTTATATGCCTCTAAAATTAATAAAATTTAAGTATTTTGTTCGGAATAATTGACAAACATATTTCTAAAGTAACATGTTTGCGTGATTTCATGGCGCAATAAAACAAATTTCTATATACAAGTCTTAAATACCACAAAACGAATGTACTATAGTTATGATCTTGTAAGCTTGCTTACGACTTATTCTACCTATCATGGCCCCGAAGTGAGTTTCGAACTGTCGTAACAGCCATATGCCACCATTTATTAGTGGCAATTAGTAATCTGGTCCGGGAGACAACTTGAACACGTGATATTCTACCATGCACACTCAGAATTATTCAAAAACGACTTTAGCAACCGTCTGATCACCTTCAAATTTTCCTAGATGTATTTTGAACACGTTTATCATTTAGGGGTTCACTTTCTCCGAATGCGCGTCTTCCTAAAATAATAAAATCTATTAGTATACATTCTTAATTAAACATTATATTATTTATTAACTTATATTCCGGCTTATAATATCAAATTTCATTTATTTATATTGGAGAATCTATTGAAAATATATGCATATACTTAGTGGCTCACACTCAAAGTTGAATAAACTGGTAATTCTCAAAATAAATAAAATACTTTTTTGGACAGAATTTAGCATTTTTCGGTAATTATAGAAAAGTAATAAAAGTAATAAAATGAAAATTTCCCACCCTTGAAGCAGAAATATTATTTAAATTTACAATTAAATAATTAAAATAATAAAAGAAAATTTTACTTTTATTGAAAATATAACTGATTATCCCACAAAAAGTAGAGAAACAGATTTAAATAAAACTATCTATTTAAAGGAAATGTTAAAATTAATAAATGATTTCGTATACCTCAAGTCTTCTTAGCATTAATTCTATAAGTTTTTTTTACAAAAAGACAGCGCAGTTTTCTCCTATTATTACTTTATATTTATTTACAGAGCTTTTTTAAATTAAAACTCACTCTTATTGCCATTTTTTTGTCCAATACATGTCACAAATGCTCATTGCTTTTTGGCAATTATAGAGAAGTTTAATTTTCATTTGTAAACTTTTTAAATCGACTGTTATCTCAATTGAAGGCAAATTTCTTACCTCTGAAGTATATATGTATATAACTTATTATCCCACAAAAAGATTTAAATAAACAATATCTATATAAAGGAAATATTAAAATTAATAAAAGCTCCAGAATCGCTTGAAAATATTATCGTTTAACAGTAACGTTCCAGAAATAAAAAAGTGTGTATCTCAAAGATATGAATAAATGTATAGAAATGTTTACGACATTAAATGAGATATAACCGAAACCAAGCAAAAAGATATAGTTGATGATTACTAAACGACAGAGCGAAAACATAAAATGAAATGGGGAAATGGTGCATTTGTATTTATACTGCTCTTCCCGTTAGATTATATTGAACAAAACTCTCTTTACGTTATTCATACATTTAAAGTTAAATTATGTTGAAGTAAGGATGATAATTAAATCATTATTACTAATTGCGAACGATCATTATGAAATCAGATGTTTTCAGGATTTATTTTATAGTATTAAAGCGTAAATATGATATTATCTGACAAATTATATTGAAACAGATAAATAATTTAATATAATAACGAAGGTTTAGTTAATAGGTGATAATGAATGCAGTTATGGGGTATAAGACCATTAGCATAAACGGCTAAACCCATAGTTCAATGGTATAAATTTCAGCAAGTAGATATCAAATGACGAGAAACAGACATCAGGGATATAACTCAGGTGGCAGACATGTTGCTAATTGGTATCGAAGATCAAAGGATTCACGCCAACGAATCAAACCCGGTCGTACAAATGTTTACGCGCGTAATTACCGAAGATGAATCCGCACTGAGCAAACACGCGACATCGCCACTGTGCCCCAGCAATGGGGCCACACGGGGACCATCCGTCTCTAGTCCCTGTGGACCCTAGTACGACCACAGCCAGGATGAATCAATTAATGTTAGAGTAATTACAATGGTGGACTGTGGACCGTGGACTTTCTCGACGTCTTGCCTTATTTTGTGCTGGAAAACCAAACTGAAAATTGAGATTGTCCAGCTATCTCGTTTCTACCTCCGAGCGTCACTTCACCCGCTACGAGTTATGTTTTAGGGTTATAAAAACACTGAAATGCTCAAATGAGAATTAACAGAATGTTTCCTTCTATTATTTTCAACTTCAGTAAAACTTTTATATATAAAATTGATTAGTTTTATTTTACGTTTTTGTTCTATACCCTTTTATGACTTTTTCTAGTTTTAAATTAAACTTTCTTAAATTAATTATAAAGTAAATAAAACTGGTAATGAATATTTTTGGTATAAATGTATAAAAAAATAAAGGAAATAAGTTGGCGTACCGGTAAAAACCATAAATATGTAATGCGATGATATTCGTTGACGAAAATGAAGTCACCGTTGAAAATTGAACCCTACACCCACATCCACCCATCGCGGTTTTCTCGATTCACGGAAATAAGCAGATTTACGGAACATCCGTAAATGCTCCGGTTGCCACGAGAGCATTCAGCAGATCGATTTAAAGCTGCTTTTGTCACAATACAGGACAGACTCAACTCGTTTTAGCCATTCGAAATGTACTTCTGAATTTCTATATAGCGTTAACCAGACTGTGAACGCTAACATTTTTCGGTAGATTTGACGGTGGTTTTATCTAGGATCATAAACATTGTATACTTGTACTATAGATTCCCATATACCTTACTTAATCTTCTTAGAGTCTCAATATAAGTTATCTCAATCCACGACTGATAAAATCAGAATTTAGTTTCTTCAAATCAAACAAATGAGTTTTCTAAGTATCTGGAACATTACAGTTAAGTTTTTAGATAAACCGCGTTAAAAGAGGGCNTACCATGTAATAGGGAAGTCCTAGAAAACATTTTTTTCTGGCTGAAGTTCTTGGTTTTCCAATATAAGTTATGATTCGATAAAATATTTAAATGGAATCCTGTGTAAGATATCAATGAAATAAATGTGTATCAACAACTGAAACGTTTGCGAATTCTACCACGGAAGTAAAACTCTGGTTTGAAAGCGTCTCGAATTCAATTTTAAGCTCACACAATAGACAATCTCTTTACAAGAGCCATCATAGCTGTATCCATGCACTGAGCGGTGAAAATCTCGACAATGTGACACCCCCAATTCTAAACATGGCCGACATTCATAACATCGCGCATCACGCATCACTCATCATTTTACTCATCCGTATCATGCAATTGTTTTTAATCGATAGCTATCATTGGTAAATTTAAACCATATTCATTCAATACAATTTTATATTTTACTGTGATGATGACGTTGGATCTTCGAACTGTTGCGCATTTTAAGAAATTTATTATAAATTTTAAAGATATATTTATTGATAAATAATGCGATAGAAATAATTTGAAGGATATTAGAAAGTTTCACGTATGAGAGGAATACAATTGCAGTAAAACTAGTAAATATGAAACAAGCAAAAGTATGAATACCGATAAAAAAGGGGATGAAAGAGTAAGAGGATGGTACGCTATCCGACGCTCGGTGGTTCGGTAGAGTGACTGGTCCCTCAGGAGCAGAGCACCACTTTATCTCTAGTGTTTTATGCTCCGGTTGACAGCAGATAAAATATTAGAAATGACTGATATCGTTGGCATCCTCTGTAGCACACGCCAGCCGCCTCCCTCTCTGTGTTCGTTGCTTCTGATGTGGCTGTTACAACGGCAGGTTTTTTTTATAAGTATTTCACTTTATCTTTGTAATAAACAACTATTAGTTGCCTATCAAGTTGCGATAAAACGCTTTTAGTTTTTCAAATATTTTTCAACCGTATATATGGTTAATTTTTAACGATCCTTTCGGAGAACTTCTAAATTGGGGACCGTCATTTATTTAAGTTATTAGGTAAATCTTTATTTTATTATTTTATTACCATATTTACGATAGAACTGCTACTATCCAATTTCTGTGCGTCTAAAAAGATGAAGAAAAGATAAAATAAATTTATTACGAATGGATATTTTGAACTAGTGACATATTGAATATAAAATATGGGATAAGGAGGAATAGAAACTAAAGGTAGATGTTTGTCGATGTTGAACATTTCAGTTTTTTGGAATATTGCGGCAACTGCCGCTTTTGGATTTCATTTCTTATGATATAAGCTTTCTTTTAAGGAACATATAGTTTATTATATTATAATGTTTCTCTCAAGTGTCTCGGCAACTAAGATACATTTTCATTCTTACAATTTTGCCTTCAATTTGTTTTAAAAATAATTATCAGGGATTTTTACCAATTTTTAATGTTTCAGTTTTTAGCAAATATCTTAACAACTAAGATACATATTCAATCTAACTCTTTTGTATTCAATTTGGCTTAAACTTCGATATTTTATGATGTCTGATTCATAATATAAAATTGAGAAAATATTTGCGAAATAAGGAAGGTATTATATCAAGGATTTTGTCCATCTTCAACATTTTAGCTTTTTTTAAATATCTCGGAAACTAATATAAATATTTTATCTGGCGTCTTTGCGTTCAATTTATCAAGAAAAGTAGGTACCTACGTCGATTTCAAGATTTCCTTTATTTTCAGAAATATTTGACTAACTAACAATAAGATGTGTAATATTTATTAATTGTAATTAATCAATTCTTTGTAGATTAAGAAAGGTATACAAAACATAATTGTACTCATAAATTAAAATGTTTTTTAATAACTTGTAAAATTGTAAGAAATTCAAAAAAAAAAATGTGAATTCATAAAATTTTAACGATGAAAATATGTAATTTTAAATGACTGCAAAATATATAATAGAAAAAAACGGCTTGTGGTACAATAAATACGCCCCTACGAGTAAAACATGTATGCCAACATGCGCGTTCGCGCGCGCAATACTATGCGCGGATCGTTTCATCAAACAACGAGAGTTTCAACGCTATGTGATACGGTGAACGCGTCGCGGCGTAGCGTCGCGGCGCGCGTGCCGTGTATTGAAAAGACGAGCGGTGGTGAGCGCATGATACCAGAACGAGACAATTATTCGGTCTACTATCTACACCCGAAAAACATTTCACGCGAATTATTATTAATTAAAATATTTAAATTTAAGTTTTATTATCAGGTGCATCAGATAAGTTTGGCTGTCGCTTCAACCAAACTTATTTTAAAAGATATTTTGTTTATTTATATTTATTACCGAATTTTAATAAAATTATGAATTATTAATAAACACTAAATAGTTATTAACTTCAAAGCATTTTTAATTATAAACTGAAGTATTTAATTTCTTTGCTAAATGAAAATTTAAAAAAATAAAATCTACGGAAATTAAAATTTTAATATTCTGAAGTATTTTTTTCTATAAAGACATGCAAACCTTGTATGCAGAACCAAATCGCGGATATCTATATTCGCCCAAAGCACAACTGGTCCATCACAGTACATATTAAGATCAAACGAGCTTTGCTATTGAAAGCCGAGCTTTTCAAATGAACTCCCATTGAAAGCATCGCGCATTCAAAAACATGTTTAACCATCTGTCTAATTAACTCGCGGTTTAGAATTACCACAAACATAATATGCGACCACCAACGCAACGGGACGCTTGGAGACGAGGCGGGATGCGACAAAATGAAAAGATATGAATAAAGTTACTGTCAGGTATTGCACATTATTGTACTTTCATTTTATATAAAATTTAATTATTTTCCCCGTAAAGACTTATTACTTTTATTTTATTTTTATTTTATTGATGAATACTTTTTCAGAAATTAAAAATTTATATATATAATTATGTTCCTAAAATTTATAATAAATTCATATAATAATATTTTTNGCCCATTAATAGTTGTACAGTAGCATTAAAGGCACCTTGTGTAAATCTGTCCAAACGGTAATTTTATAAACAAGACTTCGTTCCGCTCATTGCGTGTTGGCAGTTAATTTTAAGCAGCGACTAAACGGAAACGACACAAAAGCCGAGCACTCTTCCATGACTGACGAGGGGGTGAAAACATTGGTAAATCAAAGAAGTAAACGCCACCTGAATGTGATTTGTTCGAGCGTATCCCCGTCAATGCCGTCGTCACTGCGATTTTCTAATTGTTTTCATAAATTCACTTACACGCTACCGCTACCGGTGGTTAACCAGTTATAGATTGTAATGGTTTTGCTTTACTGATTTTATTTTTTTTTCTGTTGGTTATTGTTAGTTTTGCATGTGTTCTGATTGTTATTTGTGGGAGAATTATTTTTAACATCTGTTTCGTTATTATTTGATTGATTAATTATTTATTATGTTGTACTTTTTGACACATCGTGATTTTATCTGATTTATTTTCAGGATTTTGTGCGTTTTTAATACAAAGAATACTTTTTATAACGTTAATTATTAAAAGGCTTGCATTTTAAATTAGGGCCTTAATAGAATTAAAAGCAATGCTTCATGTGCTGCTTTTGTGTTAGATTTTAAACTGTCTTGGTTCAAGTCTCCGTTGATGTTAAATTAATTAAGTGCCATATTGTATATTTAATCAAATCTTCAGTTTATTACTAGATAATTTTAAGTATCTTCTTGTGTTCTACCTACAAAAATTTGCAATTAGATGAAATGAAACTTGTTAAATAAATAATACAAAATTAAAGCCTGACTGTAAACAAATATTCAACATTTGTTTTCTCAATAATTCATTCATTCTTTTATAAGAAATTTATAAATTGAAATTGCTTAAATAAAAAATAAATAAATAAATACATAAATAAATAAAAGTGCAAAAGGTATTATTAAATGATTGTAGTATAAGTATTAAGTGATATTATGATATTATACTCTAATTGAAATCACCGATAAAAAATAAGTAAATTTACAGAGCATTATAATAGTGAAGTGTAAACAAAAATATCTGATGTACAAATCGTATAAATTTAAGTTCGATAAAGTCTTTAACAGTAAAACTCTTGAAACGTAATACGAAAATACGATTTAACGCGTGAAGTAGTGTGAAGTAGCATAAGCGAAAGCGAAGTTAAAGCACGCAGAAGAATCAACACTTCAAGAATAACAGCTGGATTTAGAGTTGAGAGTTAAATCCAGGCACGGTACGGATTCATTCCTAAAAACAAATTGTCTAGCTAACTGGAATCGCCCTGCGTCGTATTCAAAATGTGATCTGATATGCAGATTTCGGGGTCCTTATCGGCTAACAAACAAATGGGACGCTATCGAGCGACTGACATCGCGCCAAGAGTTGAAGGGGGACACCGGTCCTGCACTACGGCCCCAAACCACTCAGGGATTTCACAAATGTTACCGTCAACACTTAAAAACCACAGATTTGTGCCTGGAGATTTAGGTTACAAGACATCTGATTTCGGAAAAACGATTTTATAACGGGAATTTACATTTTACTCGCTTTTCTACTAAATTTTCACTACCTTTTCTCCAGACGATTCTCTTCACATCTCACCATTCATCTAAAATCCATATATTTTACTAGTTAATAATATTATTAATTTGTATTATCTTGTTTCCTTTCAGTAATTCATATCTAAAAGTAAATAAAATTAGATTTAACAATAATTTTCATGACACTAAAATAGTCTAATTATTTTTCTACATAGAGTTATGTTGTTCTAAGAATAAATATCTATAAATACATATAAAGATATTGCAGGGAAAGTTAATTGCTTGAAGCAAAGTAAGTAACAGAAGTTATAGCACATCATTCCAAAACTTTAGATTTAAATTGATTTGATTTGATATAAGAATAAAAGGTTGAAATCTAGCACAAATTTCTTAAAAATAACATCTTAAAGTAGTACTGTAGGTACTAGTTATTCCTGCGAAAAAGCCCGGAAGTTTTATGGTATTCCTGATTTATATTTCGGGATATTCAGGAAAGGTCTCATTGCAGTAGCAGATTTGAAACTCTCATTAAATAATGTTTAATTCAAAAAAATCTGTTTGAAAAATATTAAGACAAATATTAAATAAATGCAAATGAATAAATAATAATAACAGTTATTATAAGTAGATGAATGAAGTGTAGAATGAAAGAACAAAAAAATAGTTGCATATGTGAAGTTTTAAGTGCGTTTTTGCGTCGCGCATAGCAGGAAGGTCGCGACTTTGACTGGCTCTGTAAACATAGCTAAAATTCCCAGACGTACGCCGGCATTTTAGCATCTTGCGCCCGGAAAAGGAAGTATGACTCCTGCAACCTCTCACATACACATACATCATAACTTATGTTCATAAAATCAAAACGCAACACGTACTAGGGGGAATATTTTCAGATTTCTTAATTGACAAATGGTTCGAGAATTATTTCCTCTTCTTGTATTGATAATATATTGTGATATCCTTTTAAGGAGTTTATCTATAAGATGAAAGAGCGCCGCGTTTATGTATATAATAAATACTTATATTATTAACTGTTTAGATATTATAAGAATGTTTTCACTATTGATTTTGTGACTTTTATGATTTTATTCAAATTAATATTTGTTTTTATGAAACTGTTGACATTTTATTACTCCAGCGTTATCATAAAGTTATTTAAATGGACTACGGTCAATGTATATCGCTTTAATTTTAATTTAATTATAGAATTTACTTCAAACACATTTTTCTATGTGCTTTAGAAATTTCTTTACAATTTTTCATTTGCTTTGAGTATCTCCGACGATTTAATACATTTATTTTATTATAATTACACATTTTTAATATTTTTGCGTTATGCTTCTTATATAAGGTGTCCCAAAAGGCTCGAACATTTCAATCGCAAAATTTAATCGTTGAAGATGTTCTGTTGGTTTTAATTCTTGCACAAGCTGAATTTTGTAAGGTGCAAATCCATCCTTTTAATTATTTGTAAAGACGATTTTCGAATTTATTTATAATATTTTAATATTTATTCTCAAAGCGCATTGTTTAAATAATTTAAATGAAACAAATAATTTAGTTACAATCACGACGAATATGATATTAATTTCGTAAACGCATAAATAAAAAAAAAGGGGGAGAGTTTTTTATCGCATAAATGCAAAGTTTCTTATTGGTTTGAGACAAACTTCCGCAAGATAGCAAAAAATTTGTGTCGGTGATTTAGTTCCCACTACATTTCAACTAAATGAATTTATGTTTATTATTTCGGTTAATGGGGCTTATCCAAATGGTTTCCGCTTTATTAATATACTATTGAAAACTAAAAACAAGGTAATATTATAAATTCATTATTATTTTTAATTTATAAATAAAATTATATGTTTATAAGTGATAATGGTGGTTTCTCATAATTAACTAACATATTAATTATCTGTTAATTAATATTATAGATAATATTGTTTATGTTTAACTTTCAACACTACATTACAAGTGAAGTATGATGAATGAGATGTTGAGAGGTCGATGGAAAAAACTTACATTTATATTTAGTAGATATTTTGGAATATTTCTGATAATTAAAAATGATGGAAATATTTTCTCATGGCAGAAAATATGAAGAAACCTGTAGAAAATAAAAATGTAGAACCCTCCCAATTTAACAAACCGTAAACATCCTCATACTTCACAAATGACTAGGGTGTACCTCATCAATTAGTCAAAATCGCATAACTTCCTCAAAAGCACCAAGCAGACATGCAGATCACACGTAATATCACCTAGTCACATGTGTTGAAATTTAAAATAAAGAAACTATAAACCACCCCCGGTAAAATCACAACCGGTGCATTGAGGAAGCCAACGCGTAGAAGTAAGGAACATGTCTTGAGAGCGTGGGAACCGCTATCCGGATGAGCGAGTCCCGTGAGTGCAAGGAAATACCGTAGACTGAGACTTGTCTGGGTTTGAACGGCTTCCGGGAGTTCCCCAAGGGTTACATTCGCACCCGGTAACGGCAGACGATGACGTAATAACACATATTTGTCGATTTTTTTACTTTATCTTCTTTTTCCTTTTCTTTAAATTTATACATATATAATACGAGTCATATATTTCACACCCTCAAAATAACACTAGCCTACTAAAAAAACATAAATTCAATATAATGGGAAATTTTAGTTTCACAAACTGTGAAGAATGAAACTATATTTTAATATTCTTACCTATCAACATTAAGCCTCATATAATTGTAATTTTTTTCGCATTAATTCCAAATTTTCTTTAAATATTTCTTTGATCTGAAAATAAAATATTTCAGTACAACTTACAAAAGAAATTATAAGTAGCATAGCATTAGTGCATTAATTAACACGGTTTTAATTCAATTTGTAGTTATTAACCGCGTAAATGAAGGGTTATTATTTTTATTAAATACTTTAAAACATACTTCAAAGAATTGAAATAAAATACGGCTTTATATTTCTACAAAAAATGAACTTAAATTAAATTAACAAAAAAATAAGGTATCGTAGAAATTGTTTATAACGATGAACTGGTTGTTACGACCAAATTTGCATTACCAATTTGTTTAATTTTAATAGAAAATTGTATTGAAGTAGTTTCGGATATTACGACATCGTTAATAACAACATTATTATTTTTTAAATTTTATCAAGGTATATAGTTTATATAGCGTTATTTTTTTTTATTATTGCAGCAGAATTCAACGATTAATTGTCTTATATTTCTTAAATAAAGTCTCAGTTATTCACGATTAAATAAACCGTACTTATTTTAAGTATTGTGAAAAAAAGATTAAAAAACTACTGCTGAATTTTTACCAATACGATTTTACCGTATTGGAAGCTGAAGCTATGAAAGAATTAATTATTTAGTAAAATATTGCATTAAAAAAGAAATCGAATTAAATTTTAAAAATACTACAAACACAATAGACTTTTTGTACTCATGCATTGAAATGTGTTGATTTCCGTTACCTAAGCAACACCCGAAACTTCTATTTCCCGCATTGTAACCAGATTAACGTGCGGGAAATTTCGGAAAAAAGTATTCCTATTTCTAAGGTATCTATTAAAAAACTGTATTTATAATAAAAAAGTATAGTTTTTCAAACTTTACTTTTCCTAATAATAATTATACTCATCCGGGAACCAATCGTACCCGCACTTAGTATGTAAATAACTATTATTTCATTTTTAAAAGAAATATTGAAAACTAAAATAGTGTATCTAATATATAATTATTTGAAGTTTTTTGTTTTTTTATTTATTTCATAAGTTATAATATTAACAAAAAATGGATAAATAAGGCTATTTTAAGTAATACATTCAAAATTTTAGATTTTTAAATTTGTTATTTGGAAATTAGATAAATCTAAGAGTGTAATAATGAAGTGTTGTTGTCAAACAAAATAGAAGTGTATTTGCTTGTTTCCTTGTAAGACTACAGTGATTGTATAGGTGGTTATTTTAAGAAGAAAAAGCATCGGAAAGCCTAGAGGCAAATGTTTAACACACCCAATATGAAGGGGAAGCAAAACGTAGTTGTATAGTGAACGCGAACGCCCCCGTTCGGGCGGTGGTTTGCGGTAACCATAATCATCATACTTCATACCTTAAGTAATTAATCATTGAATTCAGCAGTATTTACTGAACTCAAGCGAGGCGTCTTAATTTGTAAGATAAATACCCATATTAATTAGATAGCGTCAACAGAGAAAGTCGTATAATTACTTAGCAACTTGACAGTGTTCGTTACTAATACTTTATCGCCGCCGACCAGATTCAAAATTTGCATAAAATTCGCGTAAAGAAACTGAACAACATTGCGACAGTTTATATCCTATGGATATGAATTGTAATTTTCTTCTGATAAATTTTTCTTCAATCTGAAACATACATATTGTATTTTTCTTTGTCTTATCTTCTATTGACTCTAAGTCCTTAAACACATACAATGCTTTGCATACATACATATTTATTAAAACTATTTTATTTTATTTTGTTTTTAACAAAAAACTATTTAAATATTATTAATTTCATTTTGAAATAAAGTTAAAATAAATATGAATTGGTCTTATTTCAAAAATTTGGGTTTTAATATGATTATATACTGCCCTCAAATATGTTTATTTATTTATTTATCTCAAATGCTAATTAAATTTATTTATCTGTCAAATATAATATTTATAATTCAGAATGATCATATACAAAAGACTCCTGTATAATGCGTAAAACATATTTAAAATGCTTATTGCTATACAAACTTTAATTTTC
>NEEE01001065.1:233409-257162 GCA_002278615.1 Pogonus chalceus
CCGTTTTGAACTTTAATTATTTATTATTATTTTTTTTAAATTAAATATATTAATGGCGAAAAGTGTACACGTAATGTAAAACAAATTCGTGTTGTTTACTCGAAACAAAAAAGCCGTGTTTTAATTTTTATGTTGAAATTTTTGTGAATATGTTGAAAATTACGAAAAAACTAATTTCTAGGTGGTATATATAAGTATTTAATATATGTGTTTATATACGTAAATAACTCATAATTTATAAAATAATTTATTTTTCAGCTTGATTACAAAAACCACGTAATAGCTGTGGGTAACGCTAATAATACATTAAATTTATTAGCACACAATCTCCATCCGTTTTTTAAATAAAACAATTAAGTAATGGATATAATATAGGTTGGAAAATGTGGCCTTTGAAAAGACCAGATAGTTTTTAAATCTTAAAATATTAAGATTTAATTTTTGATACTTGTATACTTACTAATAAGTATTATAATTAACAAATACTAGTCCATTTTTATTAATGAACCATTGTCTGTATATAAGGTTTTAACGGACTGCAATTAAAATTCTTTATTTATTGGATTATTATTTAATAATTTTAAATTCATGCAACTTCATATTATTTATAATAAATACAAAAACTTGTAGATTTATAATCAAAACTAAAATGGTATAGGATTATATTACTACAAAATTACATATAAAGTGAATTTTATTATTATTTCATTCCTAATAAATTCACTTTATAGATAACTTTTAAATGTAACTCAAATTAATATAATTTTAAGTACGCTTAATGTAAGTTGCTAATTTATATTGGATATACCTTGCCAATGGTCGAATTTTGTATGTTGAAATGATGTATATAAATTAGTTGATAATGAACTATTTAAAAAAAATAATGAAATTATTAATGACCAAGGTTCATTTATCAACTACTTTAGATATAATATCAGTACGTGTTAACTGTNCTAAACAATAATGTAATTTTTATAAAATATATAACAATTATTTAAATATTAAACAGTGTATTCATATATTATATTAATAGTAAATGGTATTGTTTATAACTATTATAATTTGACTATTAATGCACAAAAATATTAAATATTTTATTAGGATATACAAAACGGATTAAAAACTGTTCATTTTATATTGGCATCTATATAATCATATAATAAAAATCCGTTTTTGTATCATTTTAGTCGTTAATTTGTTAATGAATATTTTTAAATTTTATTTTTAACAGTATTATTGTAATATATTTAATTTGCAGTATATATTTGTTTAATTTTTGTACTTATATTTTTAAAATAAAAAAAATGATGTAACTGGAGAAATTTTAACTTTATTTCTATTTTGTTTTAGATAGATAAATGAGATAAATTGCAATAAAATGTAAAAAAAAAATCGACGAAATGTATGTCAAATATTATTGTAATGTAATACCTAACGATAATTATACAAACTATAGGTTAAATTTCGAATATCAGCAGTTTACCGCCATGTTTTACGAGGCGTGTACTACGTTAATCAATATCCAGCCAGCGAGCCGCCATACCGACTCCGTTATCATATTACTAACTGAAAGTATAAAAATCTGCGACATTCTAGACCAAATAAATGAATTTATTCTAGTGTAGTCAAGTGTAAATATTGCAAATACAAGAAATAAATAGTGAAACACGTGTTTTATATTGAAATAAGAGATAAGCGGCTTCCGCTAGGTCGGGTACGGGCTTAGAGCACGGTGTTCCTGTACATGTAGTTTGATGTGCTCAGCATTTACGTTTTCCAACTGTATTGTGTATGTGTTACGACAATATGAAAATGGCTTGGACTCCACAAGAAGACGGTTTACGTCAAATATTAACTCTTCTCAAGGAATCTCAATCTCCAGATACTGCAACGCAAAGGGCTGTACAATTGGTATCCTTTTTTATTCATGAATATTGTAAATAATAAGGTATGCGCATTGGATAAACCGGTGTAAATTACTGCAAGTCCAAGGGCGTATTATATTGATAAATATTTTTATTTTTAACTGATAAAAATCTTTGCATAAAAACATGTTATTTTATTTTTCATTCGTTGTTATAATTTGGCCATCCCTTAATAATGTTTAACGGTATTTGATTGCTTGAATAGTTGGCAATAACATTCTAGAATTTTATTAATATTTATATAAATTACCAGGGAATAAACAAATTAATGTGCCACCGTTTATAATTTTTTATATTATTATAACCTATATAATTTTATTGATCTTTTCAATGTGTACATATCCTTAACCATTTTTTGTACAGAAATTGGAACAATTAAATAAATTTCCAGATTTTAATAATTACTTAATGTTCGTTTTAACTAAATTAGTAACCGAAGATGAACCTACTAGATCATTAAGCGGTCTAATTTTGAAAAATAATGTAAAAACACATTATAATTCAATGGTACCTTCTGTTTCAAATTTTATTAAACAAGAATGTTTATCAGCCGTCGGCGATCCATCTCCTTTAATTAGAGCTACCGTAGGAATATTAATAACAACAATTGCAAGTAAAGGAGAACTAACAACATGGCCAGAGCTTTTACCAACATTGTGTAATATGCTCGATTCACAAGACTACAATGTTTGTGAAGGCGCATTTGGAGCATTGCAGAAAATTTGTGAAGATTCTGCCGAGATGCTGGATAGTGATGCCCTCAATAGACCTCTCAATGTTTTAATACCAAAATTTTTACAGTTTTTTAGTCATTCTAGTCCAAAAATTCGTTCACATGCCATTGGTTGTGTTAACCAGTTTATTATCAATCGAACACAAGCGCTGATGTTACATATTGATAGTTTTTTACAGGTACATTTAAATTAACTCTTTGTTATAATAAATATGTTATGTAATTTTTTTTATATGTATAGAATTTATTTATTGTTGCTGGAGACGACGATCCCGAAGTACGCAAAAACGTATGCCGTGCTCTGGTAATGCTTTTAGAAGTACGAATGGATCGTTTAATACCACATATGCAACAAATTATAGAATATATGCTTTTACGTACACAAGATTCTGATGAAAGTGTAGCATTAGAAGCTTGTGAATTTTGGTTATCCCTTGCTGAGCAACCAATCTGTAGAGATGTTTTAAGCCCGTATCTTCCAAGACTTGTACCAATTTTAGTTCATGGAATGAAATATTCGGAAATAGATATCATACTTCTGAAGGTATATTGATTTTTAATTATATTATTAAGAAGTGTATTACGGAAATTATTTATAAAATAGGGGGATATAGAAGATGATGGTTCAATCCCAGATAGAGATGAAGACATCCGCCCGCGTTTCCATAAATCAAAAACACACATGATGAAACATACGCCAAACGGCGTAATACCAGGCATCGAAGAAAACGGTCACAATGGTGATGATGAAGATAGTGATGATGATAATGATGATGATAGTTCATTATCCAATTGGAATTTAAGGAAATGTAGTGCCGCTGCATTAGATGTTTTAGCAACTGTATTCAAAGAAGAATTATTACCAGTTCTTGTGCCAATTTTAAAAGAAACCTTGTTTCATCCCGACTGGGTGATAAAGGAGTCTGGTATTCTGGCGTTAGGTGCAATTGCACCAACAGGAATGGTGTGCCATTTAGCTGAACTAATACCTTTTCTCATCAATTGTTTAAGCGACAAGAAAGCGCTTGTTAGAGCGATCACTTGTTGGACATTGAGTAGATATTCACATTGGGTTGTTTCACAATCGCATGAACTGTACCTGAAACCCGTTATGACTGAGGTACTTATTATTCAATACACTTTTGTTTATCACTTTTAAAAATAGTGACGAATTATTTGTTTATTTAAGTTTTATTTGTTTGGAAATTTTCCAAATGGAAAGTTACTCATATTGTTTGTAAATTATAAGATATTTTTCTTTGTTATATATGCATTTATTTAAATTTCTATAGATTTAATTCTATTACAGTTATTAAAAAGAATATTAGATGGTAACAAAAGAGTACAAGAAGCTGCCTGTTCAGCATTCGCAACATTAGAAGAAGAAGCTTGTACTGAACTAGTTCCTTACCTCGGTTTTATATTAGAAACATTAGTATATGCCTTCTCAAAATATCAACATAAAAATTTATTGATACTTTACGATGCTATTGGAACATTAGCTGATTCTGTAGGACATCATTTAAACAAACCAGATTATATAAACATGCTTATGCCTCCGTTAATTCATAAATGGAATATATTAAAAGATGAAGACAAAGATTTATTCCCTCTTCTAGAATGTTTATCCAGTGTTGCAACTGCTTTACAATCTGGATTTTTACCGTATTGTGAACCTGTTTATAGAAGATGTGTATCACTTGTAGAGCAAATGCTTAATCAACATATTGTAAGTTTATTTTTAAGGTTTTGTTTACATTTAGTTGCATGAAATTATTTTTACAGGCTAATACACAAAATCCAGAACAATTTGAAGCTCCCGATAAAGATTTTATGATCGTGGCTTTAGATTTATTATCAGGTTTAGCTGAAGGATTAAACGGGCATATCGAAAAACTCGTTGTTAATAGCAATATTATGCAATTATTATATCAATGTATGCAAGATCCAATGCCAGAAGTTCGTCAGTCGTCTTTTGCCTTACTTGGTGATCTCACGAAGGCCTGTTTCCAACACGTTCATCCCTGTATTCCAGATTTTCTTCCAATTCTTGGCCAAAATTTAAATCCAGAATTTATATCTGTTTGCAATAATGCTACTTGGGCTATGGGTGAGATCAGCATTAAATTAGGTGAGTTACTATTCATATTTTCTGCATTCTATTGTTATTTAAAGCTAAACAAATGAAACTTTAGTCGACGCCACGGAACTATGTAGTTGCATAATAATAAGCAGATATTTTACTCTGATATACGTTATTACATTTTTCATCTACTTAACGTTTAGTTGACATACTTCTCAACAAAGTGAAGTACGTCGTAACTTTGTTCGAAAAATTATCTATGCAGCGTATACAGGGCGGTACCATGTAAACGTACAATGATTGCGCAACTGCATTGTTTCGTGGCGTTGATTATACATACATGTATTATTAATCTAAGGTAAAATCTTATTACTCGTAATTATAATTTAATGTTAGAAGTATATTAAAATATTGATTTCAATTTGGTGTATTACAGGACCAGAAACTAGGCCGTACATCCCTCTTGTATTAACACAACTAATCGATATAATTAATAGGCCAAATACACCCAAAACGTTGCTAGAAAATACAGGTATGTGTAGTCAACATTTAAAGCGGTCACAGGGAATGATGATGAAATAAATAGAAATCATTCACTCCTGTACCGTATTTATAGAATTAAATCGCGTTTAATGTTGTGTCGTGCACAGTACTATTTAATTTAGTTGTACACTTGCTAAATGGATTAATAAATTAATTGTATGAGATGTACTTGTGCACGCGCTTCATGATATGTGCGAGAATGTAGTGGCCAGTTGGACTGTCCCAAACGTTGTCGAATCGTTTTAAAATTAATTTATATTTATTATATTATTATAAAGTTTATTTCTCAGGGTTGCAATGCGAGAGGTGCTGTATATTTGATTTTAGTTTGTTCTAGAAATCAAGTTACCATACATTATTTTTAAGTTATTCATTTATTTTTATGACAAACAAATATTTTTATTTGTTTATTTATTTATTTTTAATAATATATAACTACGAATATTATGAATAAATATTTATTTTTATGTAAAATTGGTGACGAAACATTTCCGGAACAAACTATTTATGTTATTTTTTCAGGTGTTTTATTGTACATGTATTCGTAACACAGCTTCCTTCGTCCTCCTCGTAAATGACCGATAATTAAGACACTCTTTTTTTTCTGTTAAAAATTAGAGAGACCATCAGTGCGTTTCGTTGTAGCTGCTGTATTGATTTATAGTTTTTAATATTTTATTTGTTCATAGTTGCTAATTACCACGATTTCATTTTTTTATTTCAGGAACACAATTCATTTTCTTATTGAATATTGTTTATTTCTGCTAACAACTAATTTATCAAACAGTTGTCAATCAAATTAATTCGTAATGATTTTAAAATATTATTTTTGAACTTGAAATATTTTTGGATTTTTAATTTTGTTAAATATACTAGTTGTTGCAGAAAATTATTTAGATAGTATGTTAAAAGTCCAAAAATATTTGTTACAAATATTTTATTTTATTATCATTACAAATTAATATGTAAATATTAAGTACTAATGTACATATATTTACTGATTATAATTGATAATCTATATTTTAAACAATTAAATAATCAAAAAAAAAAAAAAATTTAGAATGCTTCATTTGTTAATTTATATTTGTTTATTTTATTAATTTAATTTCTAATTTATTTTGATCATACAATTAATTAAAATTTATATAAAAAATTATATATGAACATAAAAAAAGGAATATTTTTAATTTAAAGATTACAAAATGAATTTAAAGTATAGATTATGTAAAAAAAGCTACGTTATTATAATTTATTATATAGATTGATAATTGATTGTAATTTATTTAATAATTTATTATAATTGTGGTATTGTTGTTTAATGTTTTCTATAATTGTAGTAACAAAAATTTTTATATACTATGATTGCAAATAATTTGTTTGTAAATATTGAGTTGGGTTTTTTTGTTTCTGTTTTTGTTCTCGGTGGTTCTGTACGGAACTGTAGCCATAACAATCGGTCGACTAGGTTATGTGTGCCCCCATGACGTCGCACCCATGTTACAACAGTTTGTGCGCCAGTGGTGTGTAACCCTCTCTTTTATACTTTATATTAATTAATTAATTACTTTGTTTTAAGTTTCACTGCTTCGTTGTTTGATCATAAATTTCACACTTATTTTTTATATATCTATATTTAATAAATTAAACGTTTCATCGAAAAAAAAAATATATATTTATACTTTGCGCGGTTGTATTATTCGCATTGTGAATTTTCGGAGACGCAACAATCGAAGACAAATAAATAACTATATTACTAAATCACAATGCATATATATTTGATTTAAATTTATTTAAACCAGATTTGTTTTATTTTATTAATTTAATTTTATACAAATATTAATTATTTTATTTTAATGATTTATTTTAATCAATATGTTTGATCAAGCAGCTAGCAGATATTACTAACGAATTATTATGATTATTCTTAATTATTATTAACATTTATTATTATTATTTATTTTATTTTTTTTTCATTAATTTCATTAAATTATTTATTTTTAAGTTTGGTTTATTTGAGCAAGGAAGCTATCTATATTAATTTCTTGTGACTATTAGCAATTCTATCCATGACTTAAGAATGTCCACTTTGCTTCCTTCACACACGGTCAGTCTGTCTAGGGCTTAATTCTCTTTAACAATTATTTATAATATTTGCAATTCGTATAAGTTAACAAATTATTACGATAATGTTTGATTAAATCATTTTGGTAGATATTATCAGCTATTAAAAACGATTATATTATTTTTTGTTTCATATATATTTCATTTTTTGATTTTTTTTATTGTTTCATTGTTTATTTATTATTTTTGCTTTGTTCTTTCAATTTTAATAGTTGATATCTACTAAATATTTGTAAGTTTAAAATTTTATAATTTGTTTGCTTATAACAAATTTTGCAAACTTATCCTAAAACTATTGCAATTTGACTTAAAACGTTTTAAAATTGGACTAAAAATAAATAAAAATCAACATTTATATATTAGAAAACGAATAAATTTGAATATATTTTAAGTGTTTGTAAGTTTGCAGTTTAATTAATAAATAAAATGGAATGTTGTATAAAACTGCAAGTTTATAAATGAAATTATTAATTTTGTTACGTACATAAAATTATATTACAAATTTGAGAATTGAGCCTAAAATTTATTGTAAAAGACTGTACCTAGACATGGAATGATATGTGTAGTTTACGTGCCATCTTTGACTTACTGTCCGTCATATTAGACTAAACTTCCGTGCAATAATATTTCAATGTAGTTACTCAGTGTTCAAATGTGCAATTTCAGTTTGCTATTTAAAATATTTGCTTGAGAATATGTGTTTAGCTTCATACAAATTTTTAATATTTATCTAAATGTTTTTTAATCTATATAAATAGTCACCATGGACGCATTATTTTAAAATATTAATTTGTTTATATTTGAAATTTGCCCGGTTTGAACTTGTAGACAAACTTAATTTGCACATGGTGACACTTAGAACATTGAAGGATTTTCTTTATAAACGTATATCTGGGTGAATTACAGGTGTACCTCATTGCGGAATATCAGAGACAATGACGAAAAAGATAGTGCCTTCCGTGGCATGTGTCAAATGATCACTGTTAATCCAGCCGGCGTTGTAGCAGATTTCATTTTCTTCTGCGATGCTGTAGCTTCATGGATTTGTCCCAAAGATGATTTAAAAGAAGTTTTTATTAAAGTAAGTTATAATATCGCTCAATATTCAATGCTTATATTCCTGAATTTATTCGGATTTTTTAGATAATTGACCCTGATTTTTAATCCTACCCAATATCCCTTCCTGCTTATGTAAGTAAATTACAGTATTTATATGTTTCTATTATTATTAACTTTGCATAGATATTACATGGCTTCAAAAATCAAGTAGGTGAAGAAAATTGGAAAAGATTCAGTGATCAGTTTCCACCGCAGCTTAGCGAGAGATTGTCTACTTTGTATGGTGTTTGAACGCACGTACAAAATGTGAGTTTTTATTTTCTTTCCCTAAGATTAATATATTATTTTTCATACCCGAATTAATTAGAAATAAATATAATGGTACAATGAAAATGAATTCAAAGTAAAATTGGTGCAGAGAAGCTTAATATAAGTCAAAATTATTTTGATGGTAACCAGTTTCCTTAAGTGTAATATATATATGGAATAAAGAAAATTATTAAAAATTGAAATTATAAAGAATGATGCTGTGTCCAAATTATTAGGATAAGTTAATTATTAAAGGAATGTAAGTGTTAATTTAAACGATTATTTTCAGGACAATGTTTTAAAATGGGACACCCGGGGAGGGAATCGTCAGCACACACCGTCGTATTTGGTGTTTAATCGAAGCACCGGGCTTCGATATCCAAGGGGGCGGGTAACTTCACATCCATCAACATACCTCAGCAACAAGATCATGTCTATATAAATAGAAATTATCGTTGCTATTTGAAAACATTTAATTAAAATATTAGGAATCTTTTTAACATAAAATAAAAATCAAGTATTCAAATAATAACGTTAAATTCTAAACTAGTTGACGGTATTATATCGGGGATGTGAGTAGTATAAAATAATCAGAAAAAAATAAACTTGAGGTTAACATAAAAATGGGGAGGGATTTCATCATTTAGATGATAGATAGGTAAAACGGACAAATTTAGGACAATTTTTCTAATTTGTAAATAGGAATAAGATAACTTAGTTAGGGTAATGTAATTGTGTCGTAATATTTAAAATTGAAAGTAAGGGTGGTCGCTTGACTAAGCTTCTTGCATGTGTAAAAAAGTCACACCCTACCTTGACGAGGACTTCTGGCTCCCCTCCACTTATCATATATGGAATACTACCTACTCCTCATTCCCATGTTTATCAATTTCACAAAAAGTAATGCAAACGTTACTGATAAACGTAATTTCGTTAATAACACAAAATTTTAGATATATATTTTGCACAAAATTATACTTAAATATTAAATAAATCACTAATATTTTTATTAGTCGTAAGTTAACGAACTGATTCTATATATTTTTGACATTAAAATGGTTTCTATTGAAAATATCACACGCGTATCCCTCAACAACGTGTCTTCATCAAGTAACGAACACAAACTGAACAGAAAAATGTTCGTCAACGAAATAAAATATTAATTAAATTAAATTTAATTAAATGTTCAGGTATGTTTTAATGTCAAAAAATATCTTTTTGCATCATAGACTGACATTTTTATATTATAGTATATGGGCACATGTCATAAGCCTTTAATTCAACTGAATAAAAAAAAAAACACGACAACTTTCAAAACATGCATTTGCTAGTTGTATAGTTTAAATTCATAGTTATAAAAAATATTTTTATTAAATTCGAAGTATTAACTACAAATCAGTTGATTTAGAGTTAAATGATAATAGTGATTGAAATAATATCTAGTTCAAATGATTTGTATAACGTTTTTTAATTTATTGCAAAACTAATAATAGTCTGAATTGTCATTTATCAGGGTAATATAAATAATTGCGTAAAAAAAAAATTGAAAAATGTATCATAGTTAACCATTAATTGAATTATTAAATGTAAATAATTAAATAGAAATATAAATTGATCTCAGTAGATCGATTTTCTTTTAACTATAAATATAAATACGGAATTTTGCATTACTCTTTGTTAAATTAAAATTGTCCTTATAAAAAAAAATGCCTGCTCTTCCCAATTTCGAGCTCGTTATACATAAGGCATGTACCCAACCGGAGGGGTACTGCATATCTGGTACTAACACGATTAAATTTATAATATTTTACAATATATTATAATAATTTCAATCAAATATGAATTTGTTTAACAAAATTTTCATTTTTAAGATCTCAAAAATTAATGAAACTAGTCGAGTAACAGTTACTTATATATAAATTATAAATATGAATGCTAACTGATTAGTAATATATTGTAAAATATTTTTAAATAAAAATGTTAGTACTTTCGTTAATATGTGATAATTACTTAACCATTACTACTGTTTTTAGTGTTCGTAAGAAATAGCTGTATATTAATTCCTTTGTGATACTTAAATGGGTTATACTATACGGAGTAATCTTAAATATCGACGTTTTTTAAAGTGAGATGTTTATTCTTATTTATAATACCGTTTGTTATATTCCTTTTATGAATTAACACCATTATAACTAATAGTTTGTGCGATTTATAGTTGCTCAAAAAAAAATATGCATTATATTAAACTAACAACGTTACGTCTTAAAAAATCGTTATTTAAATTATTTGAATAGTTTTTAAGTTCTAGCTTTAATATATATTAACCCGTTTGACACAATATAATTAAATATATAGTTCGGTTAATATTTTTCAAACTTATTTTAGTAAATTATTGGTTTGATATTCAACAAATTGACGGGTTAATTTTTTTTAATTTTAAGTTTAATTTATAGGTATTTTAGAGTTTTCAAATTAATGTTTTTATTAAACATTTAATGGTATAATTAATGATATTAATATTGCATGTAAATTTATATTTTATTTTGAAAAAAATTTTTAAAAGTACTGCCATTGCTTCCATTACAATCAATAATTGTGATAAATATTTTCGACGAAGTCGAAGTTACTGCAATACCATGTTTAATATTATTTTGTAAATATTTATAAATTTAATCAAATATTTAATATCATGATTATACATGTTTAAAGCATTTAATAGGTAAAGACGTAACGTAAAAATATATATTACTCGTGCCTTCATTTTGTACGTAGTTGTTGTAATTAAGAACAAATATTCTTATTATATACAGAAGTTAATTAATACTATACAAGAATTATTAATTTCTAAATAAGTAATCTATAGTTGTTGTTTATAATTTGTAACAATCATACACGTAAATAATGCTACCTCTAAAAATATTTCCTATTTCATGATACAGCAACTAAGCATACTTAATTCTAGAAATTTCTATTAGCAATATGTGTTAATTCAAAAAATGAATAATTCTTTTTTTTTTTTAAATTTTCGTGATCTATTATTATTGCTATTAATTGATACGTTTATTATTGTTTGAGCGCGTTTTTTATTCTTCGATTTTTTAATTATCATCGTTATTCATATATATTATTTTTTTAATTAGGGGGCAATACGCAATCGGGATATTATTCGGGTATTTATAAAGAAATTGTTTAATTTTATCTTGTTACTGTTAAACATAAATGAAATAAGTTTATTATTAAATATTGTAAATATGTTTTTTTGTGATTAATATTTTATAATTATATTTTTTATAAACATATATTTAATTTCTATATGTGATTTTTAATAATTTTAAGTTTGAATTAATTAATTTTGATTGATTTTTTTTTTTTAAAAAAAGGAAAGAAAAAAAAATATGTAGCAGTAACATTGTAAAATTGTGCTATTTTTTTATTGATATCCAATTAGTTTATAGATGTTCGCGAATGTATTTAATTGCTTGAATGGTAGGCATGCTTGGGTCCTACAAGATTGCAGAAGTCTTCATTTCCTTTTACACTCCAGAATTCCATTCCTTAAAACGGTCGGTGCAGCTCAATTCAAACCCGATGCATTTTGACCGAAATATCCTTTCTTGTATATGTAATAATTTATATTAATTAATCTTTTTAAGTTCACTATCATGAATGATGTTATATACAAACATTTGAAAATCATTCAAAAATGAAAAAAAAAAAATGATTTTTAAATGTATGTTTAATAATACTGATTAATTTAGATAATTATTTACTTAATTGCTAAGTAATGCTGCGTGACCTCTACGTAACAGCAAGTTGTGCAATTGCTTTGCTTGCTTTGCGTTGCTCAAAATTGTATTGGCAGCGCAGCAATTTGATTTATTCATTTTAGAGCATTTCTTCAGTACTTTAATGTTATTTACATTAAATTCTGTACACTCTATAATTAATTGTTAATAGTTTTATTATAAAAAAAAATATTTAATTTTCTTAAAATTTAAATAACAGATAATACACGCATTTGTTGTTTTGCGTTTATTTGTTGTTAAATAAGTTTATTATTTTAAATGTATTTGTTTTAAATTATATTTTAGGTAAATTTAATTTGTATTTAAATTAAAATGAATTGAATATATTTAATGAAATTTAATTTATTTAAGCGAGGTATTTATTTATACATTGAAAATGCAATAATACTTTAACTTCGCTTTGAATTCAAGAAAATTACAGATTGTACAGAAATAATGAATGAATTATTTATGTTGCAGTTCCTGAATAAGTAAATTGTAAGACTACTACTAGGTTGTAGAATAGGGCTACGCAAAATTCTGGAAAAAAGTTATTAATGACTTAAAATAACAGAGTATGTTTTGTATAGCAAATTGATCCACACATATGTTAGATCGCAATGATGTTGATAATATGTTTGCATCAACTAATATACCGATGTTTTATCGGGTAATATATAATCCAAGGTATCGATAAATAGAATGCATGCCCTTCTTGTAGAAAAGCTGCACTGTGGGATGTTTGATCCGTGTCGTTTTTATTTCTTTATAAATTATGTAAATTGCAGGGGTACTAGATACCTTATTATATTTTATTTAAATGTATTATTCATGTATTATTTATATATTTTATTTTACATTGTATCAATACCATTGTTAAAAAATTTTCATTTTAACTATGAATATTATTAAAATATCATTTTCAAGTACCTTTTCTTCTTAAATCCTTTTCCTATCAAATTACTTCTCATACTTTAGAAATATTTATTTCAAAAAACCTAAAAGCTGACAATAACACTTGAAGAAAATTTAATTATTTTATTTTAACTAAAATATGTTTTTTTTTTTATGTTTAGGTACAATTTTAAATGATTATCTGAAGAAATCGTTGCATTTTTTAATTTAATATATATTAAAAAAAATGAGAAACATATTTTTTGTTGCTGAATGCGCTGAATTAATAGTTTCGTCCTGAGTTCCTAGCCAGTATATTTATTTGTTTTAATTTATTTTCTTTATAGCTATTAGATAAATAAGAACCCGAGACCTTGTATTTTTTATGAAAAAAATCTATAATTGCTGCCCCTAATAATTATATATTAAAAAACAGATTTATTCGCCTGTCCTTTGCTGACAATTACACCTGACGAAAATTTAATTACTTTATTTTTTGTCATTTATTTTAACTAAAATGTTTCTTTTTATGTTTAGGTACAATTTTAAATTATTATCTGAAGAAGTCGATGCCTTTTTATTTAATATATAATAAATAAAATAAGAAAAATATATTTTGTTGCTGATCAAATTATTCCGTCTTAGTTCCTAGCCAGTATCTTAATTTATTTTCTTTATAGCTATTAGACAAATAAGAACTCAAAACCTTATATTTTTGATGGAAAAAATCTTTAATTGCTGCCCCTAATAATTATATATAATAGCAATATTTATTTGCCGGAACTTTGCGTTCTAGTACGGACAAGACGTCTGATAGAACCGGCCCGATTAACAATAAGAATCTAATCTGATACCAAAAATTGTTTTAATAGTTATCCCGTATTATTTAGAAAATATTTTTGGACGGTGTTATATAATAAGGATTATTTCAAATATGATTGTAAAAATTAAGAAGTATATAAACTACAATTTGAATTAATGGTTTAATTTACTCTAATAATTCCAAGTATATTTCCTGGAAATTTATTTATTTATAATAGAGAATTCGAAAAACTTTTTGGATGGTGTTATACAAAACGGAGTTTTATCCAACTTAAACTGATTATAACTTAAAGGTATATAAACATTATTTTTGTTATAACTACACTTTGAATGTATTTATTATTTTTAGGAAATGTACATATTTTATTTTTTATTTCATTATTTGCATCTATATTACCTAGAAATCGATTTATTTGTAACTGTATCTTCAATTTTTGAAAACAATATTCTGTCTTGACGGTGTCATGGACGGTGTTATATAATAAAGATTTTTTTCAAACTTAGATCTGTTTAAGGTATAAAAACATAATTTTTGTTTTAATAACATTTTAAATTTATTTATTATCTATAAGAAATGTATTTCTTTAATTTTATTTCAATATTTGTTCCCATATTATTGAAAAATCGATTTATTTATAAGCGTCAAGATTCAAACCATATATTACAGAGGAAAGCGCAGAACCCGGCAAGTGCTGCTAGCCGTTCCCGCTGTTAAGTTATAAGAAGCGCAACATATAAATATATTTAACAATTTAATAAATAAAATTTTCATTGCATTTTATTATTTTTCAAAAGATATAATAATGATTACTTTTGAATTGCTTCTAATTTTGAATTTAATTTTTGTGTGTAAGTATATAAAAAAATACATAATTGTTAATAAGTATAATAATAATTTAATTATATTTTAGGATAAACAAAAATAAAAAAAAACCATCCAAAATTGAATAACAATATAATGTGATTTTTTGGAACACAACTTCACCTCGGCTACGCTAATAAATTGGCTTGTGAACCCAAATGCTTAGTGCGTGTCTGGTTCGGAAACGACAATTCATTATGTTATTTAATTATTGACTGTTCTTTGCCTCGCTTCGTCTCAGAATTTGTCTTACGAATACAGGATTGTATTCCCTGAATTTTATTTTAAATTTATAAGGTAACAAATAAAAACTTATACAATTTAATGATTTTTCAAAAATATTATTACGCATTTATAGAAATATNTTTGAAATATATTAAACGTTTATTTAAGTATATATTTAAAAAAAAGTATATTTTATACAATTTTGAGCCTTATGTAATATTGATGTTAAGGCGGGTTTAAATTCCAAAATGGGAATTATACTAAATTGATCTTTATGTTCCGTAACGGTTAAATCTATGATTTGCAAATTTTATTGTAGCGTTAAATGTTAAAAGACGGGAAGATATTTCGAAAATAAAGTACTACTGAAACCGTGTCTGTATGAAGCGAGCTCTCGTCGCGAGACTACCGGTGTTCGCTGGATTAAACGATTAGTTTAACCGATTTCCTGAATGAATAAGTAATTGAATTTCTCGTTAGCGAAATCGCATCAGGTTAGATTAACACAGTAGAGCCGTTACATCCCGCTGCTCTCCGCCATCCACTCTACAAGCCACCAGGGGTTGCTTTGCCAACGTTAGTGACAAAACTACTTGGTCTATTTTTATTTATTTTGCTTTGTAGAATTAGTGAAATTGTACAGCTTTATTGATTGCTTTACAACGTTAATTTTGAACAAAGGTAGGCTTTTGTTTTGAATTATTCAATTATCTTATTTAAGTCCATGCTTTTTTATGAAAATAATTGCAACAAATTAAGCCCTTCAAAAAATAATTTTAAGTCCCAAATGAATTTTTGGCCAAGAACTACCTTGTATTTCCTTTTTATTAAAATCCCCCAAAATGGCAATAAAAGAATAAGTAACACAGATAAAATGATAAATTATTAGAGTTCAGAGTCTTTTCGGAATAATTTTTAAAATTCGGTTTAAATTTTATTGTCATACAAATATGTGCGGTGGACAGTAGATAGCATTACTTTTGAGTTTTCATCAAATATTCATTTGGACCAGCGTGAAAAGTTTACGTGTTGAGGCACGTAGAATGAGAGGCCGCAATAAATAATATTATTAAATATATTATGGTATCTTCCTGTATTACCCGACTGCTGTGTGATATGTAGCCAGGCTCGCTTTAATTATGACCTAGCATTGCTGCAAATGGTGCGAATGAATCATGGACTGAAGAGAAACGGAGATATAGTCGTACAGACTCCAAAGTACCACCCCTTAGAGGGTGAGCTTTTCATTGTCGAAGACCTACAATGCGACAATAACAAACAAACCATCCAATAATTATATCTACTAATAAATCCATAAAACATAAAATATTCAAATAATTCGTTATAAAAAACTTATATTTATTAATAAAAAACTGAATTTAATATAAGTTATAGACGCTTCGCTGGTGTATATTTCGTCGAAAAGAGCTGATCTGTAAAGATCGGCATCATATAGTAACCCCGAATCTGAATTTGGTCAGTAGCCAGCAGTTCTATAGCAGCAAGGGTTTCGTACACGTATAAACAAGTAACTTTGATCATTTTTTAAACAAGCTAAATTTATACTGTACCCAAAATGTAGATAATAGCTTGAAAAAACAACAGCTTTACCGTCATACGGGAAAATATTTCGTTTCTTTGTTTTATGTTCGTGTTTCTGTACAAATATAAATTTTATATTCAGCCGAACATGTTGAAAACGTAACAGAATTAAATAAAAATCAATCGATTTTACATGCAGATCATTATTTATTGTATGAAATATATAAAATTATTAACACATATTGATATATAAAACAAAAGAAAATACAATACCAAATTCATTACAATAGTCAGACCAGAAACGTTACCGTATAATCAATCAATCAATCAATCAATCAATTAGAATCCTCTAATGCGTTGATAGTTAGGCCTTCGTCGTTGCAAACTTCTTGGCGGAATGAACACACTAAAAATATAATCATAAATAATAAAATTTCATACGAAACTTTAAATAAATCTTACATATCTTGAGGAAGTTCTTGTGGCGTGCCATAATACTTCTCAAAAATATAGCATAATAATATGTAAACTAATATCATTAGCCACCAAATCATAACTGCAGCCAAAGTAAAATTAATAATTTGGTACGCGATGTTTAACACATTGAGGAATATATAAAATATATTCTGACACTGTAAGAAAAATATTAACAATAAATAAAACACTTAAGAATTAATTTATTAATTACCAAATTCAGTAATTCAATGGACCGCACTATGTCTAATAGAAACATGGTTAGACTTTGTTTGAAACAAATTCAACTTAACAAGTTATAAATTCAATAAAAACAAACTTTTTTGATATTATTAAACATAAATCTACCCGAATTTATTGAATTAAACAATTATTTTTTCGTTGAAATGCCACAAAACAATTTTTTTAACAGTCGTTGCAGCAGTTGAAAATATAATTATTATATCGCATAGTGGTGTCGCTATAATATTATGAATATGTTCACTTTTTTACCGGCAAATTTTAAATAAATTTACTGATAAAATATGTATTAAAGCCATTAGAACTTAATCTTTAGATGCGAGTTTATGTGTTATGATTTTATTGCCGAATAAGCAAACATTTCAAGATAAGTTATAATCGGGAAAATAAAACAAGAATATTTGGAATATTTATTTTATTTACATCTTCAAATTTAGTGCAATCAAAAATTTATTGAAATTCATCAATTCAAAAAAATATTACAAAAATTTCAATCATCAAAAATTACTTATTCTAAATCAGTCGTAGAAAAATAATTATAATCCGTTATCGAATTTGTTGTATTAGTATTAGCCCATTCAGTATGTTGTTGTTTGTATACATATCCATGTCTCCCATATCGACGGTGGGCTGCAGGAGCAGAACAACTCCTGCGGAGGCTTCGAATATTGTCTTGCGATGGGCACACAATCTTATTTTCATGGTGACGGAAAATATTTTTGTTTGTTGGCGGGTGATGCATTCGCAAGAAATAAAATGAATCATACGGATATAATGATGGATATCTAAATGGACTGGGATTATTCATTTCAGATCTTTTATCACGGATAAATATACTGAAACTAAAAATATTTATAATTAAAAACTTTATCAAATACGCAAAAAAATATTTCCTTACAATTTTCTAAACGCATGTCTTATTTCCCAACGTTTGCAAATAGTCCAAAGTATTAGTACAAATAATGGTACTAGAATATAGTGAAACACATACAACCATATAATTGGATCTAAATGAGGTGGTGATGGAGGCGGTGGGAGTGGTTTCTATTTAAAAATTAATNAAAAAAATTATTTTTCATTATAAAAAATATGGCGATATTTGTCATATTTAAAAATATAATTTTATATAATTATAAATCGATAATCGTCTTAAATTTTATATTAAAATGTTCGTCAATGTCTATATTTTTATATAAATACAATTTGAAATAGAATTAATTAGTTCTTACCAATTATTTTTCTTTTACTATTTAGAACGTCAAGATATTCAGCTTTCTTGTATCAAGGTACAAAGAAAGCTGAAAAAATTTATGGGTGGGGGGAATTTATAGACCGTTGTCCTTCATAATTGCAATGATAAAAATTGCAATGCATAATTTTTTATATGACTAAAAAAAGAAAATAATAGGCTTATACCAATTAATTAACTCTTGTTTGTCAACTTAATTGGGTCCCGAAATATTTATTTTGATTAAATTTATAATAATATAAGATAATAGTAGATATTTCTGAAGAAATTAAAATGCTAAAAAAGTGTCTTAGATTCAATTCATTTCTTGAGGATTAAAATTTAAGGACAATAAAACAAGGAATAGTTTCATTAATTTTTATTATCACATATAATTTAGAAATATCGCAAAAAATACAAATTCAACAATATAATACAATAAATAATTTAATCAACAAAATAAACTATCTCAAAACGAGTCTGAACATGAACTTAATGAATGAAAAGTAGAATCTGAATGAAAACTGGCAACATCTTCCGCTGGGGGATCAGTTTTCTTGGGCTCGTAGTTAGGAGCTTGAAAATTGTAATACGCTGCAGGTGCAGAAGTACCTCTTCGAAACCTTGGAGGAATGGTTTCTAACGGACGAAGAACATTTTTTTCATGTCGACGTATGATAACTTCATTTGTGACCGGTGACGACTCGCGCGAAGGGTGAACTGATGCTTGTGTATAAGCTGGTTTCGTTTCTGGCAAGTCTTGTGGAATAATGTCAGTACTATCGTCGCGTATCAATGTTCTGGAACTAAAAATATTTAAGAAATAATTTTATATCTGTTTTATGTTTATTTATATTTACATAGTTCTGATTCTATTGCCGACATCGAAATATCTATAGATTGTAAAACTGATTGCTATAAATGCTGGCAATACGACACAGTTTAAGACATACTTCCAAAGAGGTGGAACTCCAGGAGTTTCCTGCAAAACGTGACATACATATAAAAACCATTTAAAAAAACTATAAATTATTATTCAAATTTTTTTACAGTAGTAAATAACTTGCGAATAAAATTCATCTTATCAAATCTGAAACATAAATACAGAACAAATTGTTTATCAGTATTTACAACATGGGATTTTAAAACAATTTTTTTTAAAGTTCTATTAAGAAATTTACAATTTATTACGCATCAAAATATTCGTTGAATTTTATATTTTTTATTATAACTAAATAAATATTTAATAAAGATGTCCTTACCAATTATTTCCTTCAGAATATCAAGAACACCAAGGCAAGTAGCTTTCTTATATCAAAGTATTAAGAAAGCTAAAGTTTTTTAAGTGGGGGTAAATCATCTTAAATGGCCCATGATTTATCTGCAATCTAATGGTGGAAAATATAACTAAATATTAATTAATTTATATTAATATTAATTAAAGATAAAAAATTATTTAAAAAACCGTAAATTATGTATTTTTATTTAGAAAAATTTTTTAAATGATTTTTTGCCATTTTTAAAAACATGTTTTCGTCTAGGAGTTTGCCCCAAAAATTTTTACCGATCATATTTTTTTTATTTTAAATTATATTATTAAAATAAATATACTTGAATTGTTACATATTTCCTGGAGCATTAAGCTATATTACCGAGAAAGCTTTTTTTTTTAAATATATTTGTTATATTGACGAGAATTGTAAAGTTATCCTAANAATTATAAAAATTTCTACTTAGGGCGAAGCCTCTAAGTCATAAAGTACAGAACATAAAAACCTGAAATTTAAGGATTTATAAGGATTTTCAATTGAATAAAAAAACTCTAATTTTTATAATACATTTATTACCTAAATTTGAATTTAAACCTTACAAAAATAAAAACAGTCAAAACTACAAAAAATTTAAGTACAATAACATTTTCTTATATCTATTTTCAAAAACGGCCCCAATCGTTAGTAAGTGGCCTATATTGCGGTTCTCTGGATAAATCTTCAGAATGGATAGTTGAGACATTTGGCGAGGAAACTGAGGGAGCGATAAGATCATTTCCGTCTGGATCTGTATGTTGAACAAAAGTTAGTATATATAATCGTTCATTTTTAGGTACAGGACGATGATGGTGATGATGATGATGATGGTGGTGGCGATGTCTTCTGCGTGCAATGAAATACCTTCTGTAATGCCCTGGATACCTAAATAAATAAAAATTTATTTAAAAAAAAATATCTGATTGATAAAAATTTATTTGATTATACATATGCTTGCAGAAAGTTTTTAAAAGTGAACTATCCTCAATAAGATATACTTGCCACAGCATCCAGCCAATTATAGCAATGACAAACAATATAAACATATTGATACCAATAAAAGCAAGTTGGATATTATCGGCTATATTACGGATGTAATCGAAATCGAACTTAGAAAAGTCGGCTTCTGCCATATTTTCTAAGTTCTATTCTAGATTAAGAAAATGGTTGACTTAGTTTCTGGAACAAGAAAATAAAATTAAACTTTTTTATATTAATTTTATAATTAACCCATTGAAATTTATATTAAAATGATTCTGGGGACTTAAATAATGTTTTAAAATAGTTTTTATAATTGTTTAAATTATTCTTACCAATTTATTTTACAAAAATCATCGGAGCACACAAAAACGCTGCAGCTTTCTTGAAGACCTGCAAGAAAGCTGAATATTGTTGGGGAGGGGGTGCTATGTTGCATTTTTTTATACACTAGCGGATGTATATGAAATTACAGGATAATTTCAGGAATTTAATTTAATATTTAATTAATGATTAATTTAAATTAAAATTTCATGTTTACATTTTACTACAAGAGATAACTAATTCAAACAATAAAGTAACAAGAAATTTATCTAGAAAAGATTAAGATAAGGATTTGCAACGTTGCATTTTTTATTCAATAAAATAAATATTTTTGAAAGAAATTCAAATTTGTAGAATCAAATGATTTGCTCTTAATTGGATAAGGACTTTATATAAATAGAAAAGGATTAATGAATAATAAAATTAGAATATTGAAAACTTCGTTTATTTAGTAATTATATCATTAGACAAATTATTATAATTATACTTAAACTTAAAACTAAAGAACATTTTTAATAAACAACGAAATTGAGAAATGACCCTAAATTAAATAAACATATCTTCAATTCTTGTTGAAACCAATAATTCTCGTACTATTGTTCCTCTTCTTGACGGGCCAATTTCCATTTTAAACTTGGGTCAAAATTAAAATTATCAATGCTATCTTCATACACCTCATCATCAGCACAGATATTTATATTTTGCCCTTGTGAATGCTCCTCCGGAGGAGGGTCCAAATTACCCTGAATATTCGCATTAAAAGTCTCTGATGATGAGCCCGGGATAGCTCTATCACTCTGATCAATTTCAATATCACCTAATTCGGAATCTGACAACTCCGAATCGGTGTTTGAAATTTGATCGCCATCCAATTGTTCGAAATATTCAATTATATGAAGATAAATTGCTTGCTGGGCTCGTTCAAATGCGGAAGTGCTTTAAATTCAAAACATTATTAATAAATATTGTTATTTATTATTTGATTTTAATACTTACAAATGTAAACCAAGAATAAAATAGTTGTAAACAATTAAAAATACAAGAATAATTACAGGCATTCCTACTAAAGTAAATATGAAGGACCATGTCAGAGTAATATCCCAAAGCTCCTAAAAATACATTTATTTAATGTTTATCTAAAACAATTACTTAGATATTACCTGAATAATTTCAGTTAAATTGAATGCCATTTTGTATTATTAATTAGATTATATCTGCCAACAATAAACAACAAGTTGTGACTTGACAAGAATTTGCCCGGAAGTTGTACACAGGAATGTTCTAGACAATTGACAATCAGAGCAAAATATTTTTTTGTATAATTTAAATAAAATTTATATATTGTAATAATTATTTTTAAATATTTTATGGAAACCATTTTAATATAATAAAATATAATTAATTTTGACATTTAAGGGATATGACATTTCCTGGAAAAATACCAGATTTTATGATAGATTTGTAATATTTATTGCCAAAATCATTTTAATGAGAAACTTTAAGAAATTATTACCAATAAAATGATTCTTTGTTAAAATACCAAATATCTTTCGTTAAAAAGCATAATTTTATTTGAGATTAAAATTCTGTCGAAAAAGTTAGGCCCTAAGTAAATATTTAAGACAAAAGGAAATCAATAAAAAACATATTTATTTATTATTTACGTAAATTTTATTAAAACCACATTACAAAATATAAATTTCACATATTCAAAAATACAATAAACAATAAAAAAAAAACAAGAAAAAATGGAAACGAAAATTAAAATTATGAGGGATAGGAAGATTTCTTCGTTATAGATGATTGGATATCCCTGTTAATAGTATCCTTAGTGTCCTTGGTGGAAATATGAGCATTTGCGAGACAATTGTCTAGATGGAACAGCGCATCTGTTGCCGGAGTTGATAACAAACTCCTTGGAAGATGTACGCGGGGTGTTGACGGACCAGGAATAGATTCAACTATTTCTGTTAGTTCGTCAATAATATCATCAGAGTCAGTATCTTCAGTGACTGATGACTCCGATGAATTATCTTCGACTTCTTCGTCACGAGACGTTAAAGATTCGATAGATAAAACTGGAGGAGTCGGATGAAGAGATGGGTCACTGTATAAATAAAAATTAATGCAATAAATATTGAAATAATTGAAATAATAATAAGACTTACATGTTAAGTCTCTCGGTATTATACGTAATACAATTGTATATTACATAGAACGCTGAAACTAATAGCGGAATATTAACTATCGCAGCAGTAATATACCATATGCTGGATGGATTAAAGTGTCCCTAAATAAA
>NEEE01001065.1:284281-297447 GCA_002278615.1 Pogonus chalceus
TTATTTATTTTATTATTTATTTACTATAAATTAATTTATAAAATTTAGTTTTAGGGAAAGAATTGAAATAATAACCGCGATTCCATCCCATGAAATAATACTTATTAGAACAATGATCGCGAAGCCTGAATTTGAGTAATACAGTATGAATTTATTTATGACGTGAATAAAGTTATAGTATATAACGTTAACGTATAGAATATATAAATTGTTAGTAAAGAGAATTACATTATAGTATATTAGATATTAAACAGACAGAATATAACAATAGAATAGAGAGCGCCTCTGCATATTGCATTTTATTGCACTGCACGAACGATTCTATTTCTAATAGAAAAATGTTTTGATTTTATTTTGAACAATTGGCAACCAAACCAAGCAAGTTTCAACACGAACGAAGCCCAGCGATGGATTGGTGTATTAGTAAATGGCAGAACATGGCACGCTACTCATTGTGCATGCAAATTTCTTTGGTCTGACCTTGTGTGCGTGTTGTCCATTGATTGGTAAGAACTCAGCTGGTGTTGCGATTGTACTGGGAACACCACGCCATCACCCAAACTAGAACACCCCACAAGTAATTGTTCACCATCGTCATGTCCTCGCTTTCAGTGCGTTCATATAGAATTATTTGGATTCTACTTTTTTTTGTTTTTTTTAGAAAGTATTCCTGCTATGCACAACTCTTTATATATATATATATATAACATTACAAATGGCCCGATACTTTTATAGAACAATACTTATTATAATACTTAGCGCATATTAATTATTTCCAATTTGCCTAAACATTTTCTGCATGTATGTACATGTTATGTTTATCAATGATATAATAGTTCCAAACGCACTGATTATTAAATAAAAATGTTTTATTCCCAGTATAATGCTTTAAGACCGAACTAACACTAATAAGCGTGTCGCAAATAAATCTATCTGAACGCTACATTGTGATAATTAAGGGTTAAAAATTCATTTCAAAAATGCATGTATCACAACAAAAACAAAATAAAATTACACTTACCTTGTATATACTGGCAGGAACCACGTTTTTGGATTTTCTCCAAACACTTCGAGAAAATTATTGTACTTTCCTAGGCTAAACCCGTTCTTATCAGGCCCTGTGTGAAATACAGGGGGTCGAAACGCTTCTGAAATTCATAAAAAATATTTAATTTATATTTAATAATTTTTTAAAAAGAATTTAAACGTACCTAAGGTAGATCGATTATGTAGAACCAAGTAACAATGATATACAAATAATGATACTAAACTAACAGCAAACATTAACGCAACAAAAAACAAAAATAAGATATGAAATCGTCCGTTTCCTTCTAGCTTGCCCTTAAAATAAAAATAATTTAATTGTTGAATCATTTACAGTTTAAGGTATATTTTACCTTCCAAAACAATATAAAATATTCTAATGATGTCAATGATACAAATAAACAATATATAAGTGAATATCCTAAAAATAATATAAAAAATTTGTAGTTTGTAAAACAAACACAATTATTAACCCATGGACAGTGATGATCCATTTTTAACACACATTCTCCACATACACTGCAATGATGAGAGCGATCTGGTTTTATATGTTGACATTTATCACAATATCGAGCTGCTGTAAGATTAATAAATAATAAGGTAATTATTTCATGATTTTAAACTAAAAAATATAAATAGCTTACATCCATTAATTGTTGTATTTGTAGTTGGTAAAGTAGAAGCAAACTGTTCGATTATTTGCCGAATCATATCATCATTTTCTGCATGCATAATTCTATCTAATTCAATAGCTGGTATCTTAAACTAAAATAAATATATAATACTTGTTGAATAATTTGTTTCAGGTAAACATACTTTATATGGAACACGTCCAATTTCTGTGAATATTGTTTGCCAATAGGCCCAACAAAACATACCAAATAAAACATGATATAAAATTAAGTAAATAATTTTCTTAATAGTTGAGGTAATAGTATCTGCAACATATAAAAATATAGATGACATATTGAGAAATTGATTTTGTATTTTTAAATACAATACATACAAATGCACAATTGTATTACATAGGCATAATATGACCATAAAACAACTGTCACAATGAACACCACTGGTATCCACTTTACTGCTTTGATGCACCAAAAACATGGTCCTTTGTGTAATCTTGTATTGCTTGTCCCCAAAGCCATTACGATGCTTTTTGTGTAAAAAATGTAAAAATATTGAAAGAGACATTAATACTAGGTGTAACTAAATTCGTATAGGGCACATTTTCACTTTTATCGAGGTCCGTCACTTCTTATCTGTATGTATGCATACAATAAGTACAGTATCAAAATAATTTTTCAGTCTTACAACACATTTCTTGCATTAAATTACATAAAATAAATATCCATCTAGTTTAAAACTTAACACTTCAATTTAAACTTTACTATTCATAAACAAAAACGACTTTGAAATAAACTTTTTAGACTTAAGTTAGGATGTTACTATTTTCCTCTACAAATATGGGAGTGTACAAATTGTATAGTACAAATCACTGAAACCAAGTGTCATGACCCAGTAATTTTAATGAATTAAAATAATAATATCTACAATTATCCTTCCTTCTTTAAAATAAATCCAAATTAAACTACCAATAAATACATTCTTGGTTTTAAATTAACTTAAATATATATCCGAAAATAAATTTCGCAAATTTGCAAATTTATAATGAAACATACTATATATTTTCAATTGTCATTTAGAAATGAAATCATAGGCGTTCAATTTTATATGAATTAGAAATAATGTAAATATTTATAATTACTTGGTATGTAAATTACTATTTCTTTATAATAATTTCTTCTATAATAACTACAATTTAATCTAACGTGTTAATGTATATAATAACTACTTTAAAATAATATAATTTGTTAACGAGACGTTAATGATGTTCCCTAAAATATTTATCATATGATAATTTTTTATCAGTAAATAGTTTGTCTTATAATTGGATACGTGGAAATTTGATTTATATTTATGTATTATGAAATGCAAATATTAAAATAAGTTGACAGTATGTAAACTTGACAGTGACAGCTGATCTACAGAGTAGGGTTAGTGCACGTTGACAAAAAGTATTTATCAGAGGTTTTCAATATTGTTAAGTGTTTTATTTAATATATTAGTGTAAATAGTTAATTAGATAAAATTTATAGTGTTTAAAATTGTTAGTATCGTTTGTCATATTTACTTTAGATAAATATTGTATTTAATATTGCGAAATTCAATGCAATATTTCCGATCGGCATTAAAATGAAAATGAATACATGTTCTGATTATTTAAGACAATTTTTAAAGCCTGAAGAAGATGATCAACCCCTTGTTGTTACAAAATTTGAGGATGAGTATGTAATATTTAATTTATTTTTACTATATATACATGAATCACTTTGTATTATAGTACTGTATCATATTGGGATTTGGAACAATTTTTACTATTTAAAAAAGAAACAGAAACTTTAAAATGTCTAAAAAAATTACAAAAATGCGTTTCTAAATTATTAGTAAACATTAGCGCAAATATTCTTGATGATACTGTTATGGAAATTATAAAAACGTTCTATGCAGTCCCGAAAATTTTAATAGAACATCATAATTCTTTAAAACAAAAATACGGTGAAGTTACTTTTAATACTGCTAATGAGCTACATAAGGTACTTGTGTCTGTGTGATTCCCCTTATTATTATATTTTAATGTTAATTATTTATTGTAGAATGTACAAGAGTTTGTTGAAATCGCTAGTGCTGGATGCATTAAGTTTTTAAAAAATGGTTTTCATCCTAAAATTTCTGCAGATACATGTATAATTCTTAGACCACCGTGCATATATATACCTAATAAAAATAATATAAGTAAACTTAAAAACTTCAGACCTAAAAAAGATTCATCTCCGAAAAGTTTACCGTTTAATCTAAGTTATAATGATAATAAACATTCAACGTATACTAATGTAGAAACAACAGATGTATGTTTATATTATTAATATTTTGTAATAAATAAATTGACCAATTTTTAATCATTTATAGGATGTTTTTAAAACTTTAAAGCAATATAATACAACTGTATATGACGATGAAACATTTTGTTCCAATATCATTGAAATTATATCTGCATCGAAATCATTTAGACCTGAATTAATCAGATATATGACTTATGATCATGAAGATTTGTATAAATTTTTAAAACAAAACAAAGATAGACTTCTTCGATTTTATAATGACATTGATTTTATTGGTAATAAATAAATATAAACGTGTTTAAAATATTAATAAATAAATAAATAAAAATATTTTTAGAGGATACATCTGCCCCTAATTTTCAACAACAACCTACTTATGGTACACAAGTTACTGTACAATCTAAAAAAGAAAAAGAAACATTAAAGTTGTTAAAAAAAATTGAGAAAAAGAAAAAGTATGATGATATTCACTTAATTGAAGAACAAGCTCAATTGTAAGTGTTTATTATAATTTTTTTTTTCTCGTAAATGTAGTTTTATTTAAATTATTTATTTAGACAATCGGAATATGAAAAGGCTTGTTTAGCTCCAGTATTTACATTAAAAAGATCTGCTGCTAAAGAAATAGTTTATCCTAATGTATATGATAGTAGAGGGCCTCGTACTGGTAGAGGTAAATTTATAAATTTATTTCCTCTACTAGTGAGACTCAAAAATAATATATTTTAGGCTCGGTATTAGATTCAATTCATGAAGATAAAGGTTCATATGAAGAAATAGTTGTTAAACCCGTTAATAAAAGTTCAATGCCACAATTACCAAAACTTGTAAATGTAGATGATTTAGATGATATTGGTCGTATGGTATTTAACGGTGTAAAAACTTTAAATGTAATTCAATCTTTAGTGTTCCCTACAGCTTATATGACAAATGAAAATATGCTCATTTGTGCCCCTACTGGTGCCGGTAAAACAAACATAGCCCTATTAACAATTACGCAACAAATAAGACAAAATATGCATAATAATGTTATTGATCATAGTCAATTCAAGGTATTTCATTTGGTGTGATATCAATTGTTGCATTTTATTAATTTATAATGGTTGGTAGATTGTTTATGTAGTTCCCATGAAAGCGTTAGCTGCTGAGGTAACCGCGAATTTTACGAAAAAATTAGGTCCTTTAGGTATTGTTGTTAAAGAATTAACAGGTGATATGCAGTTGACTACGAAAGAAATTAAGGAAACTCAGATTTTAGTTACAACACCTGAGAAATGGGATGTTGTTACTAGAAAAGGCTCAAGTAAGATTTTATTTTAGTATTTTACGGTGTTCGCGATCTTTTTAAATAATTTTCGAAAATTAAAAGTTATTAATTTCTATAGGTGATAATGGTATAACTGATTGTCTAAAACTATTAATAATAGACGAAGTACATCTATTACACGGCGATCGCGGTCCTGTGATAGAAGCACTAGTCGCTAGAACAAAACGTTTAGTCGAAACATCACAAACAATGATAAGAATCGTTGGTTTATCAGCAACATTACCAAACTACATAGACGTTGCACGCTTTTTAAACGTTAATCTTAATATTGGTTTATTTTATTTTGACGGTCGATTTAGACCAGTTCCTTTAACGCAAGTTTTTATTGGAATTAAACCAATGAAACAGTTTCAAGTTCTTAGCGAAATGGATAATGCATGTTATGATAAAGTGTTAGATTTTGTCCGGAAAGGACATCAATGTATGGTGTTTGTTCATGCTAGAAATGCGACTGTGCATACAGCAAATGTTTTAAAAGAAAAAGCTTTAGCGAATGATCATTTAAAATATTTTGAGCCACCAGCAGGAATTCAAACAGCAAATGCGCGTAAACAGTTCGGTAAATCACCTAATAAAATATTAGGGGAATTGTTCAATTGCGGTTTTTCTATTCATCATGCTGGCATGTTGCGAACTGATAGGTAATTCATTTAATAAATACATTAAAAGAATGCGTAAAATGCCGGAAATTTTTTTTTTATAGAAATATTGTTGAAAAATACTTTCGAGAAGGAATAATTCGTGTTTTGGTATGTACTGCAACTTTAGCCTGGGGTGTCAATTTGCCTGCTCATGGTGTTGTTATAAAAGTAATTTTTCATTATAAAAATATTTTATATGTATATTTATCGAATAAATCGTTTATAGGGAACAGAAATTTATAATTCTAAACGCGGTAGTTTTGTCCCGTTAGATATTTTAGATGTTCTGCAAATTTTTGGACGTGCTGGGCGTCCGCAATATGATAAATCTGGTACTGGTGTAATAATAACAACACACGAAATGTTGCAACATTATTTAAAATTGTTAACGCATCAAATCCCAATTGAAAGTAGTTTTCTTGATCGACTCCCCAATCATTTAAATGCAGAGGTAAATAAAATAAATAATTGTTTTAAATGTGTTTTTAATACATTTTTGTATAGATTGTATTAGGAACTGTTGCGAATGTGCATGAAGCAATTAAATGGTTAAGCTATACTTACTTAGATCAGCGATTATCAGTGAATCCTCAAGTTTATGGTATTAATTATATGGATCTTCAGGTATTTTTGTTTTTAATTTATAACTTAAGCAGTAAAATTTAAATGGTCCATTTGCGTGTATAGAAAGATCCATCATTGTATGAAGAGCGTCGAAAATTTGTACACACAGCCGCAGCAATTTTAGATAAAGCTAGAATGATTCGATTTAATATGGATACAGAAGACTTTATGTCAACTGATTTAGGTCGTACAGCTAGTCATTATTATATCAACTGTGATACCGTACAATTGTTTAATAATTGTATAAAACCATTTATGACTGAAAAAGAATTATTAGATATGATTGCTCAAGCCGAAGAGTTTCAACAATTAAAAGTATTGTAACTTGTACATATAATTTAATTATTTTTGTAACACATATTTGAGTAGGTCCGTAACGAAGAACAAGATGAACTTGACGAATTATTATTCCTTCATTGCGAATTGCCCGTTGCCGGAGGCTCATCGTCTGTTACTGGTAAAGTTAACATTCTTATGCAAACTTTCCTATCGAGAGGGTACATCAAAAACTTCTCCATGGTTTCTGATATGGCGTATATTACACAAGTAAGTGCAGCTTTTTTATGATGTCTTGCTAGATCCGCGTTTAAATTATTCGGTGTAATTTTAGAATGTTGTTCGTATTACACGCGCTCTATTCGATATTGCGATACATCAAAATAATCCCACACTTGCTGGGAGATGTTTGATGTTATCGCAGATGTTTGAACTCCAACAATGGGATTTCCAATCATGCTTTAGGCAATTTAATGTATTAAGTCAAGAGGCTATAGATAAAATAGAACGTAATAATATAACAATTGATCAAGCTAGGGAAGATGATAGTAAAATATTAGGTTCAATTCTTCGAAATCAACGTAATGCTGATTTAATGAAAAAATGTGCATTTGAGTTCCCTGTCCTCCAAATTGAAACTTCCATGCAACCAATAACAAGATCTGTGTTGCGAGTTAAAATGCTTATAACACCTTGTTTCACTTGGAATGATAAGGTACACGGTAAAAGTTCGGAATCTTATTGGCTGTGGATCGAAGATCCAGACAATAATACTATTTATTATTCGGAGCATTTTACCGTCACGAAAAATAATGTGTTGCATAATCAAATTGTTGATTTAGCGTTTACAGTTCCTTTAACAGAACCTCTTCCTTCTCAGTATTTAGCGCGAATTAGTAGTGAACGCTGGATTGGATGTGTTTTTACACATTCTTTATCTTTTAGAGATTTGATTTTACCTGAATCATATCCACCTCATACAGGTACTTAAACTTAACTTAAAAATAATTAGCTGTTATTAAATTTTAAAAAATATTTTAGATTTATTGCCGTTACAACCTTTACCAATAACAGTTTTAAAAAATAAAAAATACGAAGCTTTATATAAATTCAGTCATTTCAACCCTATTCAAACTCAAATATTTCATTGTCTGTACCATACTGATAATAACACTCTCGTTGGTGCACCAACTGGTTCTGGTAAAACAATTATATCAGAATTGGCTGTTTTACGTATGTTTAACCAATATCCCGATCAGAAAATTGTTTACATTGCGCCTTTAAAAGCTTTAGTACGGGAAAGAGTCAATGATTGGAGAGAACGTTTTGAAAAACGATTAGGGAAAATTGTTCTTGAAATAACCGGCGATGTTACGCCAAATATACGTGATATTTTAAAATCGCATATTATTATAACAACTCCCGAAAAATGGGATGGTTTAAGTAGAAGTTGGATGTCGAGGAATTATGTTAAACAAGTCGGGTTGATAATTATTGATGAAATTCATTTACTTGGTGAAGACAGAGGTCCAGTTCTTGAAGTAATTGTATCAAGAACTAATTTTATTGCCGCTAATACCTCAAATAAATTGAGGATAATTGGATTATCTACAGCTATGGCGAATGCTAAAGATTTAGCTAATTGGTTAGGGATTAAAGAAATGGGGTTGTATAATTTCCGGCCGTCTGTACGTCCAGTTCCTTTGGAAGTCCATATTTCTGGGTATCCAGGAAAACATTATTGTCCTCGTATGCTTTCCATGAATAAACCTACATATCAAGCAATTCGATTGCATGCGTACGATAGTCCGTCTTTAGTATTTGTTTCCTCAAGACGGCAAACTAAATTAACAGCTTTAGATTTAATTTCTTATTTGGCAACTGATACTGACTCAAAACAATGGTTACATATTGAAGAAAAAACCATGGAACAAATGGTTAAATCAATTAAAGATAATAATTTAAAATTATGTCTGCCTTTTGGGATTGGAATCCATCATGCCGGTTTAGAAGACAGTGATAGGAAAACTGTCGAAGAATTATTTGTTAATCAAAAAATACAAGTATTAATCGCTACCTCAACCCTTGCATGGGGTGTTAATTTTCCTGCTCATTTAGTCGTTATCAAAGGAACAGAATATTTTGATGCAAAAACGCATAGATACGTAGACATGCCAATCACAGATGTATTACAAATGATGGGCAGAGCTGGAAGACCCCAGTTTGATACAACAGGCGTCGCAGTTGTTCTTGTACATGATATAAAGAAAAATTTCTATAAAAAATTCTTGTATGAACCGTTCCCTGTTGAATCAAATTTATTAGCTGTGTTACCGGACCATATAAACGCTGAAATTGTCGCCGGAACTATTAAAACTAAAGCTGAAATGATTGAATATTTAACTTGGACTTATTTCTTCAGACGTTTAGTTCAGAATCCTACTTATTATAATTTACCGGGCTTGGAGCCGGAACAAGTTAGCGGGTATTTGAATGATTTATCTGAAGCTACTTTAATGAAATTGCAGGAAAATTATTGTATTGATTATAGTGAGGTAAATTAAATTTGAAAAACAAATTTAAATAAAAATATAAATTTTCTATTGATGTTCTCTAGGAATTAAATACTTATATAGCAACTCCATTAGGACAAATTGCATCTTTCTACTATCTTTCCAACGAAACAATGAAATATTTCCATGATAATATTCATGGAGAGTTAGAACTTGAGGATTTATTACGTATATTAACTAGATCCCATGAATATACTGAAGTACCTGTTAGACACAACGAAAATTTAATTAACGCGTATGATAAATTAATAAATTATAATTATTTCTTTTAATATTTAATTTAATGTTGCAATTTTAGTGAAATGGCTAAAAGTTGTCGATTAGAAAGTGATGAATTCGATTCCCCATATACTAAAGCATTCTTATTACTTCAAGCGCATTTTTCTAGATTAGAAATGCCAATTAATGATTATATTACTGATCTCAAACAAGTGCTAGACCAAGCTATTCGTATAATACAAGTAATATTTTAAATTAGGTAATTTAGTTTTAGAAATAATAAATATTTTTTATTTAGGCAATGATAGATGTATCCGCTAATAGTGAATGGTTAGCATGTACACTTCGGTGTCAACAATTACTTCAAATGATAATACAGGGCTGTTGGATTGATGATAGCATACTTTTAACATTATATGATTTCGATTCAATTACTTTAGATCGTTTACTAGAGACTTGGAATCAGCTTTTCCCTGATTACAGTCCCGATACCTTGCCAACAATAAAGGCAGCTTTCAAATCAAACAGAGAACTATTTACGCAAATGCTAACTTCAGGCTGTGATTATGAATCTGCTAAAAATGTTACGAAATACCTCGATAACATTCCTATTTTAAAATTAAATATTTCTATCCAGGATAGTGTGGATAATAATATTCAAGTTTTTAATAAAGTTAATAAAGATTTTGTTGTTGAAATGCATGCTGATCGAGAATACAGCGTAATTATTAATATTCAAAGAGTTTGTAAGAGAAAATCAGTTACTGTACAAACCAGACATTTTTCTAAGAATAAAGATGAAATGTGGTTTGTAAATTTGGGATATAAAAATACTAATACGTTAGTTGCCCTGAAACGGGTAACTGTTTATGGCACTAACAAATGTAAAATTGCCTGTGTTGCCCCTGCGAAACCTGGTTAGTATTAACAATAGTAGTTGTTATTTAAATGTATGTGTTAATAAATAATGTTTATTTTTTTAGGGTTCTATACGTTATCATTATATTTAATGTCTGATTCATATGTGGGTATGGATCAACAATACGACATGAACCTACATGTGATAAATTAACCTGTTAATTAGTTAAATTGAGTTTAATTTATTTTATAACAAAATATAAAAAAAAAACTATTTTATGAAAAGAAACATTTATACAATTTAAAAATAACTTGTAAAGAAGTGAAATGTTAAATAAATAAAACAAGTTAATTTATATAACAAATTGTATTTTATTTGGCAATTCTACTTAACATTTATTGAAAAATATTATTTACAAACAAAGTTTTAATCTATACATTATTTATTCACAGCAAATTTTTAATTTTATAACAAACGATTATTATAAGCATAATAAAATAATGGAATTTTTTTATAATTAAAAAGCATAGGAAATAGTTGAATAATAAAACAATTGTAATATTAAAATTAATATATAATAATTATTTTCATAGAAAATGAAACCACAGAAATATAATAAATATTTTTTTTAAATATAATATTAAAATAAATTTTTCAAAAATATTATCAGCAATAAAATAGTATAATATAAAACTTATAAAATAAGAAGAAATATTCAATAAATATTCTTAAATGCATAAAATCGACGATAAATTATAATTATTAAATATCAGTCGAACATAATTGTTGAGTTTACACCACATTTAACATTTATTTTGGGGTTAATATATTATGAAACATTCATTTTGACTAAACTATCAGCTTGAAACATTTTATTTGAATATTTACGGCATAAACACATAGAAGTTATAAATTTACGGATCGATGTAAACCCAACACAACTTTTAGAAGTAAAATGTATTACAGTCAACATATAAATGCAATTATTGTGATGAATTTGAATCATTTAGAACAATAATTCAAGCCACATATATGAAACAACAATAATGTATCATATTATTTATTTAAAAAACATTTAGTCTTCGCTAGTAACACTAAAAACAATGCTATTTAGATGGCGTGAAAACGCAGCAAATGAAAATTTCTCTTGGAAACGAGCTTTACCAGCTTCTCCTAAGATCTTTTTCAAATCATTACTGCATAAAATTTTTGCCATATAATGCGCAAAGTTTTCAGGTATAGGCTCTGTAAGAAAACCAGTCGTTTCATGAACAATTGTTTCAGTAGGTCCACCGGAATTAATTGCGATAACTGGCCGAGCAGCTGCCATTGCTTCTAAGGGAACAATCCCGAAATGTTCCCTATCTGGTGTATAAACTACGCAACTGCAGAAATTTTTCAATAAACTAACTTTCATCATATCAGAAGGTGATTGTAAGAAAGTTACTTTAGATGCTAAATTTAACGAATTGCAAAGTTCTTGTAGTTCATTATAATATTCAATATTTTCAGTAACACGTGTATCATAGCCGCCTGTGATTAATAAATGAACTTTATTCCATTCTTCATCGTTAACAATATCTTCAAGTGATTGCATTGCTCGTATTGCTAATTCAAGATTTTTCTTTCGTTCGAATCTATTAATTGATAAGAATATAAAGCTATCATCGGGGATATGCGGAAAATTAATTGGTACTGTCCGCGCGTTTGCTTCATAAAGTTTCGTATTTATAGACGGATATAAAACAGTTGGGGTTTCAGTAATACTAAGGAAAGTATTTTTAAAAACTTCTGCAGTAAAGCGACTATTTACGAGAATTCGATCGGCAAAACTCATTGATTTTTCTTCGAACCAGTCAATTGGACGACGATAAAATGATTTTAATTTACCGCCTGGTTTACTTAGTAACAAGTCTGGGAAATGACAATAAAAGATAATTCGGTGGCGCATTAATTTTATAAGTGGGACTCCAATTGGAATCTGATCGCAAATTAACACGTCTGGTCTATCGACTGGGGCAAGAAACATAAGTAAGTACATCGTCAAATATAACATTCGTATATAAGCCATTAAAGCATAACAATATCCAAAAATACTTCTCGGTATCCAGTCACCAACGACGGTAACAGGAAAAGTTCCATCTCTTGTTTCGATGAAACAATGATTTGGATCATGATGATTTGTTACAAAACTCACTCTATGACCTTTTTCTTGGAGTGCTAATCCAGCGTCAACGACTAATCGCTCTGCTCCGCCGATTCCCAAGTCAGGATGCAAAAATATTGCACGCACCATGGTATTCTAACCTAGAATAACACATAAATACGTGGCATCATGCGACAAATTTACGCAAACACAGCAATTTTTTATCTTACAATATGATAGCTAACATATTGTTGTGTAATTATAAGATCAATCATTTAAAAATATATATTTACCTTCTATTTTATTGAGAAAAACCGGCAATACACAACAAAACAATTTGAAATTCGTATTTTGTGAGCTAATGACAGTTAAACTTGCCGTCATGCTCTTATCAGCTGGATGAGTTCTGAACCACAACAGCTGAGCAAGATCTAAAAAATAAATTCATATTCTAAAAACATAATTAAATATTATTTTTAATTAATTATTTATTT